>JAULBZ010005845.1:2263-12988 GCA_032360805.1 Neoturris breviconis
CAGATCAAATTTATAGCAACATCAAAACGAAGTCGCGGCATCGTTTTGACGTTGACCTGACCAACTGTGCCACATTTCAACGTTGTTAGATGTCCAAACGCTATACGAACATATTATCAACACACGTTGAGTACACAGTTTACGGCGTTAAAACGTCGATATACCTTGATAACTGTGACTTTACTACGTACTTTGGTAGGGTGCATGTTGCTCCCTAATCGCATCAGTCGTAAGTTTAGTAAAGCAAATGAACATCTATAACACGTCATTTTCCTTCAACCATGATTCAAAAAATAAAAAATTGCAAAATATTACCTAGTTTTTCGTAGTAATTTTAACTCAAAATTTGATCCTTTTTTTATAAAAAAACAATATGGAAGGACAGCAATACTATAATGTGGATCACTGACCACAGAACTGAAGTGTTCAATAAACAAAACTGAAATACGATTGTGACACAATGTCTGATTTCAATATCATTGTGACAATAATACTCCGAAGGGATGCGTTTGTGGCAAATAGCCTACAAATGATTGGTTCTAGAATATCAAGTGACACAATATTTCATTCATTCAAAACAGTCATATTATATTTGATCTATACTGCTACTACCACGGTGCTGCTGTTGCTATGGAAATAATATACCATCCATATGATGGAGTTATACGACAATACATCAATATATACATATATATAATCCATACACAATGAGCAACGTCACAACAACGTCAAAACAACTTCAAAACGACGTGAACACTTTTAAAGTATGTCGTCCATAGCTACAGGCGTACTTAAGCAGCATAGGGTGTAGACTACAAAATAGCCAGTCTAAGAAAATTAAAAAATAGCTATCCATAGGATGATAATTATAAAAAATATCCCCGCCGTCGCGGCGTCGTTTTGACGATGTTTCAACTTTGATCCAGCGTCGGGTGCCTACTGGGATGTATTATATGGCAAAAAAAAAGCAAATAACTTACCACCGTCTTTGTTTATATTGGCTTTCATTTTTAAATTAGCTGATTGTATATAATCCATGGCCGTTAGTCTTGGTGGATAATTTTGATGAGAACTTTCAATGTATAAAGTATCATATTTGTTAAAAGTCGTTATGTAAAATACTACCAGTAAAACGAATTTCATGGTTACCTCCATTATGAAGTTGTTCGTTGTTAAACAACTCTGCTATAAGCGCTTTTATAGACTTCTAATGCAGAAACGTAACGCAAAACAATGTCTAAATCTTTCTCGTACTACAAATCTTTCTTTATTCCTCTGTTATGCGTTTTTACATGTGTCTTGATATATATATATATAGTTTATTTTGTTATTTATTTCTTTAGTATATACCTAGAATGAAAGAAATTTATCTAGAAATACAGAATGCGTGTGCCGTAAAAACGGCGTAGCATTACAATAAATGCCGTCAAACACACAAGGAACGTTGTAACATACACGATAAACGCCAGAACATACCAACCAAGTGCCATAACATGGACATAAGTGACCATACAAGTTAACAGTGTTTTCGAGAACCTACACATTCGACTACACATAAACTCCAACATGACATCTTATACCTGATTAGTTCCTGCTGACAAATAAATCTACCTGATTGGTTCTTGCTGACAAATAAATCAATAAATACGTCATAACATTCACATGGTTAGTATTACTCAAATAAGCACACGCCGTGTAATCAACGTCAAAACAACGTCTAAACTACGTGGTGACGTCGTTTTGAAGTTGTTTCATCGTTAATCCGACGTTGTATGCTTGCAGAGGCTTCATACTAAACGAACAAATTATCAATGTTAGGGCGTATGTTAGGGCGTATGTATTAACGTATGAGCATTGGTTTTATTTGTGTAGAAACTATTACATATAGTACACAATTAAATAAGGGCTCAGACATTTGCATCGGAATATGTAAATCTTAATAACTTTATGTAATAACTACTTATGTTCCCACGAAACATACCACGTCAAATTAAAGTTAAACAGACGCGTCGTTTTGTTGCTTTAACGACTTTTTATTCGAGCACGTATCAGTTACTTATATACCCATAATGCATTACTAATAAAAACATGTATGTCATTGAAAAATAACCTAAGAAGAAACCAAAAAATAACCAAAAAATAACCAAAAAATAACCAAACGTTAACCAATATATTATATTAAATTATCAGCCTTAAGGAGTGAATATTTGTCTATGAATTATTTTCATTTTAAAAGATAAGATTCCAAATCTTCTTCGATGTGTCTTCAAACGTATTTTTAACAAATGTCATAAATTTTTCGAGACGTAGAATTAACTGCTCATGTGGTAAGTGATAATAGTTTAAAATACACTCCATCGGAGAGATTTATTCTCTAAGGTTGAATACACATTTATATAAACTATAATATTACATATGTTACTATATAACTCAATGTTTGTAACCTTATGAAATAAGAAAGGTAACTATATAGTTAAACCAATGACGGAACAACGTTAGATGAACGCTATTGACGTAACGTCGAACGCTTTCTGTCAACCACAAGGCGTCCGCAGGAATGATAATTGGAACTGGCGGTCATTACCTCCTGAAATTCAATTCTTTTCGGTAGAATTTTCCGGTTCATTATTAATATTTTAGTAGAATTGAAAACTTAAGTAATTATTAACCCCCCCCCCCACCCCTAAACAGCAAGAGAAGAACAAAAGTATGACTGTTAACATACGGGAAATACAGGGGGTAACGGTTATAATGACAACATATATAGTTCATATTTTATGATTGAAAATTATGCTAAACTACGGTATATGACTTACACATTACCCCCCCCCCCCCCCCTGAGTAACATAAAAATGACATAGGGTGGCTTTACTCACCGGTTGTAACTCTTGGGATCTAAAGAGCTAAAACATTGTTTCGAATGCAGTGATTGGATGATTCGTCGACTGAAATTGTTTCGAATGCAGTGATTGGATGAATCGTAGAGTTATTTAGAGTTCTGAATGAACCCAGCGGGCATAAACGTGCTCAAACTCTTCAGTCTTTAACGTTTTACTGGCGTTTTACTGGTAACTTTGAACACATTTTTAACGTTTTACTGGCGTTTTACTGGTAACGTGGAACATTGGTTACTGGGAATAATCATACACTTGTGTTTCTTAGCCCCGAAGAACCATTGCTGCTATAGAAAACTTCGATTATCGTGTTGGAAATATAATTAAATCACCACAAGAATATATTGGTGTGATCATTTAGACTTCCTATTCACAGAAGACACATCCGGAACAGGACGAAGGTGTGGTGTTAATTTTCTCGCAATTTATTGGTTTCTCCGGTACAAAGCAACCAATCAATTCTTCAGTAAAAAGAAACCAATCAATTGCAAGACGATCGATTCTACAAGACTGGTGTGAAGTATGCCGAAAATAAACTATTTTCTAAAAGTGGAAGTCCAGCTTTATGATTAATGTACGAAGGAGAGTTCAAATAACAGTGTTTAGGAAATTCAACACCATTTATAGAACAGTGAGTAAATATTATGAATAATAATATAATCTCCATCTCACAGCTAAAAATAATTCATCAATAGACATACCATATTATATGTGCTCGCGTCAAAATTAATATATGAAGAGAAACAACGCTTTAACGTCACTACGACGTTGAATTGACGTTGTTTACATATCCAACTATGACGGACAATTGAAAATGTCAATAAAGGTTAAGGTTATGGTTACTGTACAGCTTTACTATACTTTGATTATTTATCTAAATTTGACTCCGTTTACCAAGTGATGTTGATTTATTTTAACCAGGAATATTTATCTGCATGAGTAAAGCAATAGTTTCTTTACCCGACAGGTGACGTCTAGTAAACGGCTATTAGTAAGATTTTATGATGAATCATAAACCATCTTGCTTACATTATATGTAACATGGCGTAAATTACTAGTGAAATCTATATGGGTTATACGCGTCCGCATTCAGTAGTATTTCATATGGAGTTATACGTGTAGTAGTATTTCATATGGAGTTATACGCGTCCGTATTTAGTAGTATTTCATATGGAGTTATACGTGTCCGTATTTAGTAGTATTTCATATGGAGTTATACGTGTCCGTATTTAGTAGTATTTCATATGGAGTTATATGCGTCCATATTTAGTGCTATATATTGAATGGTTACCGGATTGTGCCATTAATCATTAAGTGGTATGTGATTGCACTATGGAAGACGTAACATTGATAAAATAACGTTAAATGTCACAACGTTTTATTTGAACCTAACGTCCTCGGAAGCCATTACGAGTTGATGTGGTTCAAGATTTGTTTTATAGCTTCTACTAACCAGTAATCACATCGACTTTGTGTGCAATTAATGACAATTTTACTCCTAATTACTAACCAGTAATCACATCGACTTTGTGTGCAATTAATGACAATTTCACTCCTAATTACTGACCAGTAATCACATCGACTTTGTGTGCAATTAGTGTCAATTTCACTCCTAATTACTGACCAGTAATCACATCGACTTTGTGTGCAATTATTGACAATTTCACTGATTAATAAAGTTTTATAAATTTGACCTCGGCCGAAATTTATCACTGATGTCGATGCAATCACAAATGATATAAGGAGAGTTTTGAATATTAACAGCATTCAAAAATACTATTGTTATCAGTAAATAAGTTGCAAGGGGCGGAATATATGTGGCAGGAATAATTTGAAATTAAAAGAGGAATATTTTCTACAAAGCTCGTAGGTACAAACCTTGGTCTAGACACATACTTAAATATAGACTATTTTAACTAGTAATAACAATCGTCAAATTGAGGTTTTAATATCTTAAAAATACACTTTACGTTTTTTATGATTTTTACAATTATTATGTCACATCACCTTTGATGGGTGTTCATAACGCAACACTCTTGATGGGCGTTCATAACGCAACATTCATAATAGGCGTCCATAACACACCACTCTTGATGGGCGTTCATAACACAACACTATTGATGGGTGTTCATAACACAACACTATTGATTGGCGTTCATAACACAACATTCATAATAGGCGTTCATAACGCACCACTCTTGATGGGCGTTCAGAGCACAACACTCTTGGTGGGCGTTCATAACGAACACTATTGATGGGCGTTCATAACACAACACTATTGATTGGCGTTCATAACACAACATTCATAATAGGCGTCCATAACACACCACTCTTGCTGGACGTTCAGAGCCCAACACTCTTGATGGGCGTTCATAACGAACACTCTTGATGGGCGTTCATAACGTATGTTTAGTGTACAAATTTTTTGCGAAAATTCAATTTTTGAAAAATTGGCAAAAATTTCTGTTCGCAAATGTTTTTATAGTTACGGCATGTTAATTCAGTGTAATACATCAAGGTAATGTTACATGCTGTCCATAAGAGACATCACACAGGACGTCATATCAACGTCGAAAGGACGTATAGACTTTTGTCCAACGTTGCGAAGAGAGCGTTATTGAAATCACTGCAATAACATTACGTCGTATCAAGGACGACCACGTCGCGACGTAACAACGTTAAGATCATGTTGTGACGAAATCACGTCGCAACGAAACAACGTTTGCTTACTGGGATCTCAAGAATAATAATGATGCATTGATTTTTACATCGAGATCATGCTGAATAGTCGTAACCAAATGGTTATTACTTACAATAGCGACGCGTCAAAATGATTGTTTGGCAAATATATGTTTCTTGCAAGCTTATTGAAACATAACTCATAAACAACACTACATAACTCCATAGACATTTCCATCACACCATCACACTTTATATCTAAACTTATACGAATATCGATACAATCATAAAAAAGTATAAAAAACTGATAAAAAGTACTCCTCTTTAAAAATAAAAGATACAATTAGTACCATAGCAACTAATCAATAAGCCTTAGCAACTAACGGTTATCTATTAACAGTATAAAGCCTTTAAATGTCTCCTCTCATTATATGACGTCTTGTAGAAGAAAAAACACAGTTATTCATTACTGTGTATCAAACACTGTTGCTATAGTAAGAACCTAGTAACAGAGTAGTTACAATAAAACGAGTCAAAAGGTGTTTGTTATGTTAGAGATTGTATGATGACGTCAGTGCAGTTTCAGTCTTCCTATATAGAGCGCTGTCTTGAACCGAAACGGAACAAAATAATTGTGATGAAATGATAAAACGGACATAAACGCAAAAGACTTCCGAATGCAATTCTATTCGCGTATTTGTGTATTACCATATATCAATTATTTCGACCGTGCACACGACATTAGATCAACGTTGAAACGACGTTAAAACGAGGTTGTGACGTCACTTTGACGTTGTTTCGACGCTGATCCGACGTTGTGTATCCAGTGACAATTCAAAAAATACGGTAATCAGAATTATTCATTAATAACTAACTTTTTTTTTAACATCCGGAAGGTTGAAACCAAAACCACACGTAACTTTCTGCGATTATGACACATAAATGAAAGAACTTTTTCCAGATATTCTTTTGGCGTCATTAAATATTTTTCTCTGACGTCATATTTACCTCATATATATTTATTATGATTGTTATATTCATAGTTCTCGCTTATTTTGTATTTACTTAGATTTGTTTCAGGTATCGGAGAGCAACAAAATGAAATCGATGATCGTACACGTATTACCAAAAGTTTAACAGTTACTTTTTTCAAAGGGGGTAATGATTAGTTATTAATATTGTAGCTCTGATTTTGGATGATAAAACCCCTTTCAAATGTTCGTACCACACGACTTTTGATTCCAAGAAGTAACATCCCCAAGGAAATTGTTCTTGTATATTCTTATAGACAAACTGATTCCAGAATTGAATGGATTTCTTGCAGTAAGACGATCATGTTACCCTTTCGGGGTATCTTTTAAACTCAAGCAAGCAGAAGAAATATTAAAATGGGTCGTCACGTGTTCATCACTCGATTATCACGGCCACTCGATCATGACTCAATTATCATCACTCGATTATTACTTACTCGAAAATATTAACTAAATATTTAACAGAATCGTTATGGTTAAATACGAGTAGGTGTGTGTTCTATTGTTACGCAATTCAAACAAAACATTTCTCACCACAATTAATCAAACCACAAGTAATAAGCTCGCCATATAAACGAGGCGTGTAAGTATGTGCTTTTAATTAGTATAATCAACACCTTAATAAGCACAGTGTGAACGTCAAGTTCATAACGAGACAAATACCACACAGTACTAGATATCTCAATGTACGGAGATTGTGTATTGCCATATATAACGGACATAATATGGAGTTACACGAGAGAGCATCCAGTAGGTATTCGTACTATGTAGCTTCATACTGCAACCACAACAGGCTTTTATACTGAGTGTAACTCAAATTGAGCATTCAAAGACATAGCGTTTTAAGTAATGATAGAGTTAAAAACAAAATAATCACGGACACTCCTCCATAGTGAAAACTTTACTTTTTGACTAATGCTTTAAGGGTAGATTTCCACTTATACGGTTTTTGAGAAGAGCGTTTTTATTACGAGCAAAATTCTAAATAGCGCATGCGTAATAGCTAAGTATTTGAAATGTGTCTTAAGTGATGAATGAAGATATAGAAAGAAAATCCATCCGTTTGTTTAACAAATATTTTTACAGATATACAGAAGAAATACGTTGAGTTGTTACTTCAATATTGATATAACAGACACATTTAAATAGGATCTACGATGGAGAAAACAAGCTCCTCATTTTTGTAACAAATAAATGAATATTATTGACCAATCAATCTCTTTCGCAGTTTAAATAAAAATATAAATATTTACATAACAGAACGCAGCGGGAAAGACTTTTGAATACGGTCCCATACATCTCCGTATTCGGATTGTATGTTACCATATATGGCAATGCACAGTCCAAATACGGAGTGACAAGCTCTTAGACTTTAAAGATTGTTTTTTAAAACTACTTTATTCCTACTAATTTTCGCGCAACGAAAACAAATATTTTTCGCGCGTACTAATTTAAGCGCATTTATGCGTGTAAAAATAGATTCTCTAAACACCAGTCACATAAATACATTCAGCCACCAAATAGAGGGAACAAATATACCAAAATATGAAGTACCAATAAATAGTCTACACGTGACTGTCAATTGCTTGCGCCGCAGTCAATGGTCACGCAACGTCATTATAACGTAGAAAAGACGTCGCCTTGATACCGCGTACAAAAAGATACATTTGGTAGTTTCGTTTAAATTATAGTCATATTTGGTTCGTTACTTTGTAGTTTCGTTGGGAACTGTTTGCGGTCACGTGCTGAAATATATTGATTTTTTATTTATTTGTTTATTTGTTTGAGAGTAAGCCCTTAACAACTTTTTAGGTATTTCATGAATTTTTACCCTACCAGTTTAAATAACATATAAATCATGTCGCACTTTTTGACGTCTTGTTTATTTATTTGTTTGTGTCTTATTTAATTATTTGTTATTTTTAGTCGTGTTTATTTAACGGTTCCCAATACGACAAATATTTATATTTCTTTCGATAGGAATATTTATTTAAATTCACTCCTAAATGGGCACATCCCCGACCGGTAATGCGCAAATAATTGTTGTAATGGACTAAAATACGAAATTGGCATACAAAAGCAAAATAACATTTCTAAACGAGTTTTTTGTGTGTACGTGGCGTAAAATTAACGTCGTGTGACGTCTAAGTGACGTTAACTCAAATAATATCACAGTATGATGGTACGAGACGTTAAATCAACGACGTTTTGACTTATTTGCGATGTTGATTAGACGTCTGTGTGTGGGCATATACGTGACAGTATTTGATGTGAGTTATTTTTGTCTCTATGGCAGTGAATAGTTTGCAAACTCTTCGGATCTCTTCGTTGAAGCGACGCGAAATGGACGTATTTGTGAAAACGGATTAGACGTCGTGACTAGCTAATAACGATTTACTACGTTATAATGAATAACACTCACTGAGGTTTAGTAATCCACGAATTGTGAGTTATGCGTTGTGAGTTACGAGTTGGAAATCGCGAGTTGCTATATGGAAATCACAAGTTACGAGTGCAATTTTGAGTTAGAAATCACGCGAGTTGGCACATTAATTTCACGAGTTACTTTTTAAAGTGCGAGTTGTGTTGAAAAGTGTGAGTTGCAAATTACGAGTTGGTATATCAACTCGACGAGTTGGGTTTTAAATCACCAGTTGGCACATCGTTTCCACAGTTACATTTCGAAGTGCGAGTTGTGTTTTAACGTGCTAGTTGGAAATAACGAGTTGGCACAATAATTCCACAAGTTGCTATACAGAGAAGTATAAATAAAAAATTGGAAGGTTTCTTTTAATGTTAAAAAAACTTAAAAAAAAAACCATCTTGTGCGTATTTGCCTCCCCCCATCCGCCTTCTATCATAAAATAGGCTCATACAATATCACATCTAGGTCTTTTTCGTCCAAGCTATTTACTGACAAATACTGTACCGCAGAATTTAATTTCATAGTTTTTTTAAGTATCCTCTCTTTTAGAAGAGTTGTAAACAGCAGGCCTAATAGTTATACCCCACCACACTAACTATGTACACCAAAACCACGAATGTAGGGTTAACCATATGCAAAGTTAAGTAAATAATCGGAAGTTTAATGTTTGGAATGTAATGCAAGCTCCCCTCCATTGCGTCTTTACTTTGACAAATTTCAAAATGGAGAATAGAATACAAGAAGCCGCTAACGAATCTTTTTGAGTTTGATACTTTCTTTGTAAAAAGGCATCGTGTTTCAAACTTATCTAAACCTGCTTTTATTTTTTGTTTACATACTTTAATATCAGGAGTTCCCGCAAAATTTCTAGATTTCGCAGGAAGAAACTTTCGCGGTTGAGCTATCTTAAAAACGTCATCATAAACTCTCGCAAAAGGGGACAAAAGGAGAGGTAAAATGAGTATTTGTGCAATCACATGATTAAGAAATACAAAAACCAAGTTGTCGATTAAGAAATACAAAAACCAAGTTGTCAATGTCTTAAAATATTATTCTCTATAAGTGCATCAAATGTATCACTTTCATCTTCAATCCATCGCTTCTTTGGTTGCTACTCAAAATTTAAGAAACTTTTGCGGAATGAACGTTCGAAACAAAGAAAATTTTGGCGGAAATAAACTTTCCCGGATTTGTCTAAAATCCGCAAAAACGGCGAAAGTTTCTGATGTTAAAGTATTTGTTTCATCGTGTTCCATGTAGTTAAAGATAATCAATTTACTCTACGGTAACTATCTTGCATTTTTCAAATTTCCACGTAAGTACTTGTGTTCGAATCAAGCCAGAAATGTTGAACTCATGAACTCGCACTGTAGAAACCATAATTCATATGATCTTAGCCTTTTTAGTGTTATCGTGAAATCGACATAACAATGTGATAGCCAACGAACTAATACAACGTTATTACGTCGAATAGCTAATAATTATAATGCAACGTTACATTATAATGTCAGGTATGTAATATTGATTTTTCGCTGTCTTTTTAAAATGTATAATATTGACATATTTGTTTACACGTCGATCTATCTACCAATATTCGACGTTGCCTTGTCAATTTATTTGGCGTGATAAAAACGTGTAGGTTTAGAATATGAACGTCTTATCAACGTAAATAAATGCGACGTATTATCGTCTGGTT
>JAULBZ010005846.1:0-12982 GCA_032360805.1 Neoturris breviconis
CCCCCCCCCCCCCCCCCCCCCCCTCAAAACGATACCTCTCTTTTGGGATAAAATAATTAATGTGCGCCCTCCCTTTATTGAGCGTCCCTCCTATTTCTTAAAAGGGGCATTCATCTCGAAGCTTTAAACTGAACCTTTGATAAGAAAACCGAAATTGTAATTCCCTTTGTTGCTCCTTTAAAATATGCAACGAACCCCTCGAAAGATCGCCCCTCCTCGAAGTTAAATATTTAAGAGCCCCGGCGTTCTTTTCGAAGAAATACTTTTACAGACGATTAAAGATTTTCCCGCAAAATTTAAACGCCCAGCAAATTGCAAAACTTAAAATCCTTCGAAATTAATGGATTAAAAATGCCTTGCAAATTCAAATTTAAAGTGTAACGGGTATTTCTTCAACAGGAAAACAATAAAAATTCAAAAATTGAACATAACAAAAAGGAAAAGAAATATGTTGTATTTCGCGGTTGAACAACAGCCATTAATTTTCATTGCAATTTAATTTTGCGATTCAACCAAATAACGTGAACCATGAATCACGCCTCTACCTGTATGTCAAAACTGTGGGACTGTACCCTTTCTAATAAGCGATAGTACAGTATTAATTTTAGGCATACAACTCGTACCACTCGTTGCACTCGGTATACCCAAAACCACTCGTTGCACCACTCGTTATACTCATTGTTGTTCTCATTTTACCACTCGTACTTATACCACTGGTTGTACTACTCGTTGTATTAGTTGTGCCACTCGTTGCGCCCCTTGTTGTACAACTTGTCTGTCTTGTTGTATTAGATCACGAATGTATTGTTGTATTTCTGCAGTATTTCTTGTTCGAAACTGGGTAGTGAGGTTGGGTGCTATATAAGGGAAGAATTGAAAAGAATCATATATTCTTAAGAATCACGAATGCAACTCCTTAATGTTTTACCCTATAGACATTTTTTACTTTTCTTCCTCCACTGGGAAACGAATAAACATATCAGAGGTATTGTTATATTGGTCATGTGAATAGGAACTGACGAATTATGTTCAATCTATCTACGGAAAGAAACTGTAAAGAAGTAGTCCTAAATTGTTCTCATACTAGCCTACAATTATAGACCTCCATCTAATATTTCGGCCTATGCATAAACCTTACATTTTCTTAAAAGTCACGGAATTTTGCAGGACAACATCACATGCGCACTGATGTTCATATCCCCTACACAAACAAGAAGTTCTACTTTGAGTAGCCAACTCCTCGTTTTCATGTATTTGTGAATAGGTACATTGGTTTAGTTTTTTTGTTTATGTTTTTACGGACTGAGAGTCTCATACGTAGAATTTAAAGAATGTGCGGGTAAGTAAAAGTAAGTTGGTTGACCGAAGTCGGAGACGACCCGAAGGCTCCTATTTCATTATCTTCTGCCACGTGGGTAGAGAAGAGCGCTACTCCGTTCCCAGATGAAAGCGACCTATAGCTATCCCAACAGGTTCATTTTACCAACCATATATGGATGGAAGGATGAGTCAACAATGGCAACACCCTGGGAATTGTCGTCGCTCCTATGACGTTTGAACGCATTACCCACTATACTATGGTGCCAACATAAACGAGCAAATGTCTATATCGAAGGCTACCCTCACACATGTATGATTTTTAGTGCACCTATTACATAGCAAGCTAAAACCATAGCCACATGTCTTTGTGCTGAGAATAATAAAAGATCTCTAGGTAAACGTCATAACATTTTTTGTGCATAAAGGCGTGTTTTCCACTTGAAATCATTGACAATATCCTACTTAACATCTTCGGTTAACGAATAAGTGCAATATATTAAAATAATGGACGAAAAACGAATATACCACAGTTTCTTACCACATCAGCACGTATTCTACAGAATATTTTTGTGTGTAAAACAAACACCAATGTCATAAGAATTTTGTTACATTTGCTAATGAATATGGTTCTATAAAAGTTTCTCTTTTGGCTTTGGAAGACCTATTTTTTTGAATGAATTGATTTTGTTTTTCGTTCATTATCTTCTTTTCAATTTGGACCAAGAGAGTTTTACATGTCAAGTTTTGATGATTTTCACATAACCCCCCATAACGTTTTTTTTTCAACATAATAAAGACCTTGTTTTGACACGTATTTTTGCGGCAAATAAATCTCACCTTCCGGGAGGGACTTTGGTGACAGTCACGTTTCAGGAGGGACAGTCACGACCTTCTGGTTTTTCATATAAACCTATTCACAAAGACATGAAAACGAGGCGTGGACTATCCAAATTAGAAATGTTTGCCCTGCACAAAAATAAAGTTATTGCATTGCAACAAGTTCTACTTTCAAAGAGCCAATGCTTCGTTTTTATGATTTTGTGAATAGATATATTCCTCAAAAAGTAAATCCAATAACATCAATACTTAAAGGTACAAGATCACCCTCAGATTTTTTTTTTAAATTTTCTCTTCTGCAGTCAAAATCAAAGTCCATATTGCTACTAACATATTCTGAAGATTTGACCTCATAAGAATAAATATTAGTGAAGATATAATTGATTGAAGTCATAGGAAATTATGTATTTTCTATGCTCACTGCGTGGCAGCCATCTTGTTTGGCCAAACATTTTCTGTTTTCAGAGAAAAGAATTGCTTGATTTGTCACTTCTTAACATTTTTAGACTCTGAAATTTTCTGAGTATGTTCAGTGTGTGTCAGTTATTCATTTGACATAAATATTAAAAATTTGACCAAAAAAGGTGATTATGTACCTTTAAAGAGGTTAGTTTATTAATATTGGTTATACCATTACTCTGCGATATCAAATAAGCGGGCGGGGGAAGACAGATATTATCTTAAGCAATGACCATCCTTCTTATTTAAAGAAAGGCTGGAAAAACAAACTTGGGCGGGGCAAGGGCGGGGATTGCGAATTTTATAATTTACCTCTAAACCGGCATTACATTACGTAAATAATGTTTGACACGTAAATTGAAATGGAGATGCCAAAAATATTTTGCTAAATATATAATTAGATATATAGCTCCATATGATCACCAAGCACGAGTGCTTGAAGTTCCTTCATTTGTTCAACCATTATAGTACTAAATGGTAGTAATACTGAATGGCGTAACGATGTCTTACATTTGAAACATATAATTTTGATGTTTTGGATAATGCAACATCCTAAGCTTCTTACAGTCAACATCCGATATTTCTGGAAAGGTTCAACACTGCAACATGGCTCCATCAAAAGTTATGGAGGGGGGCACTTCCCCCCCCCGGCTATTCAGAGCCCCAAAAAGCCCGGCCTAAATAGGGTTAAGATAAGCTGCAGTATAGAGATTCAGAAATTTTAATCATTCAAAAACAACTGAAAGAACTAGCTATACTAGAATTTAGCAAAAAGGTCATATATTTCGCTATTAAGTAAGAAATGATTCCATGGGGAATAGCAGAGGTCGTGAGAATATGAAATTGAATAATAGCATATATGTAGTGTTTTAACCCTTTAGTGCCTGATGTCCTCTTTACTATGAATAATTTGAACATTCCTGCAGCAAATAATGCAAGAATGTTCAAAGTTGTTCAAAGTAAAGAAGACATGGCAGAAAATCTCATTCAAATCACACATCCTAAAATAATATCGACTTTCCAGTGGACAACAACCTGTTCAAAGTTTGTAAGACGCTAGAACAACGTTGAAAACATTATTCTAGCGTTATTACTGTTGACATTGAACAAATTGTTTGCCAACTGGATTATATGCCAGTACACAGTTTGCTTACAAAGTTACGACCGTTCACTTGCTAATGTTTCTATTCCTGGATATAACTGCCCCAGTGGGAAAAAACCTATTAAAATTCCACAGTAAAAATGCTATAACAACGTTTTCAACGTTGTTCTAGCGTCTTTATTGCGGGAAAAAGTTTTTGGGGATATCGTTAGTGAAATGTATTTGCTGTAGGAGAGAGAAGTGGGGAAGTGTTTTTGATGTAGCTTCTGGTCTGCTTTTACAACGATATCTCCGAAATGGTTGGTTTGCGATTCATGCTCCTTGGACACAACCAATAGCCCGTTTGTTAATTGATTTGCGATATATCATGCCTGCCTAAAACAGAACACATATAAACTGTGTAATCTCCATAAAGCGGGCATTTACGGGACAAAAAAAGGTGTCTTTAAAGAGTTGTCCGCTTTATGGATGGAATTTAAGAGAGTTTCATAAGCAGTGATGCATCAGAAAATCTCCACTGCCCGCTTTAGAGAATGCCCGCTTTTGGGAGGTTTCACTGTAATAGAAAAAATAATAATTAGTGAGTCATCGAAGAAAATTATCAACTTCAAAACCTCTGTATGTTCTATCAATACGATGTGTATCTATTTACATGATTTTAACCATCTATGACGCACAGTTTAATCCAATTTTTGTTTTGTTGTTGTTTTTTTGAAACGCCATCACTTTTTTAAAGTTGAAATGGCGACTAGTGCTTTAAGTTGGACTCGTTGGGTTAAAGATTTATGTCAAATTTCAAGCATCCTAGTGCCGTCATGACGTCGGAACAACACATATGCGAAGTTGCGACGTCGTTTTGATGTTGCTTTGACGTTTATCCGACGTCGTGGGCCGGCAAGAATAGCCTAAAAATGTTATGATTATTTTATTAGGAGGTGTTCTCAGGACATATATATATATATATATACCCAGTGGGGAAATTCTTGTTCAAAGTCCGTAGTAAAGACGCTAAAGCAACGTTTTCAACAATGTGCTAGCGTCTTTACTGCATACTTTGAACAAGTTTTTGACCACTGGGTACCTTATTGGTGGTCTAAAGTTTAACTTCAAGGTCGTCTGTAATTTTTGAAATAATCAGATTACTAAAATTTTACAGACAAGTGCTTCTACTTTGTTCCGCCTCTTTTCTTACCATATTAAAACGTGACGAAATTTTGATCTCAAAAAATGGCACATTTTACACGTACCACGTAACACCCATCAATTATCACCTATGCAGACCACATAGCTATATGCAAAAGCACAAAACGTGAAAAGCTCAATGTTTGATTGCACTGATACATAACAAAAAATACACAAACAACGTTGTTGTTTTCATGTCAGACTATCAGTATGCAGTATTATTTTACAGACTCCAAAAACACGCCTATTTTCAACCTCGTATCCAGGGCTTCTTGATTTTTTCAAAAAAAATTAAAAAAGTCCTGGGTACGAGGATGGCGTATTTTACTATAAAACATTATTCACTACAGTTAAAAATCAAAAAAACAAGTTAAGTTCCACCTCTTTACTACTTTAACATTCGTGACGGTCAATTTAAAGCACAAATTTAGTGCGTTAATAGAAACATCAATCATAGCGTGAAAGACTACCGAATACGGCCCGGTACTATACAGCCCGAATATAGAGATATACGGGACCGTTCTCGGCAGTCTTTTACAACAATTTTGTTTTCAATGGAAATTGGGTTGAGTTTTTCTATCGATTGGTAACGAAAGCTTATATAAAAGGAAAGAAATGTGACGCCTGATTAAGAATTTCATCATTACTTTAGGCATATATGGTAAGTCATTTCTTTTACAAATGTTTTATGCTCACATGGGATTTTCAGGAATATTGATAGGTCTTTTGGAATATTCGGATCTCTCAGAAAACTCGTACACGGAGAGACAACTCAACATTGGCTTCACAAACGTACGAATTGTCTCTCTTTTAGTTACATATTATAATTGTATTGTTGATAGCCTACTAGAGTGTTCTTAACAATTATCTGTCTTCTTTGCTTTTTTCTTGCTCTTTATTCTTTTAGGGATCAGTCAAATTTCGAAACCGACTACGCATAGCGTTTATTGGACGTTTAGGGGGGAGGGGTCAAACCACTGGACGTTAATTTTTTGATGCAAGCGTTCGAAAATTTTCCACTGTTATATGCAAGCAAGCGCTGGTTTTATTCTTGCTATGTACGGCTATCGCCTTCGTTTCGGCTATTTTGTTATTTTATTTTCTAATTTTACGGCACCGATTATTCCTCAGGTCCATCAAGCTTGAAGGACCTGAAGAACAAATAGAATAATCGGTGCCGTAAAATTAGAACATTTTATAACAAAATTGCCAAAACGAAGGCGATGGCCGTTCGGTAATACAACGGAGCAGACGAACGGAGTTTTTGAAGCATAAGTGGTCAAGTTTAAATGAATACATTTTTTTAAGAATGGACGCTAAACAGGTAAGGGAGGGGGAGGGTCAATGGACGCTAAGCGTAGTCGGTTTCGAATTTTGACTTACCCCATATTAACAAATGGGATGTTTTTAACATTTACAACTTCAAGAAACATATAGCGGGAAGTAGTTATCAAAAATGACTTTCAAGACTACGTTGCTATCTCTCTCACTCTCTCATACAGTCGTATCGATGGTTAGCTAATATATCCAGATGTTAATACTGTGACTACAATCAAATTATCTGTCCTTTCAATGTTAGCAGTAAAGACGATAAAAATAGCTCTTTACTGCAGACTCTAAACAACGACGTAATTCTAGCTCTTTACTGCAGACTCTGATCAACATCTTCGTGTCAACAAAGTAACCACTATTGAGTTTTCAATCATTTTGCGATATTTTGTGCTCATGAGGGTTTAAAATCGATTTATAATCTTTCCATGTGGGCAAAAAACCACTTCAAAGTACATAGTAAATACGCTAGAACCACTGTTTTTTCTGGCCAATATTAACTATCAAGATTGCAGATGACTTTATTGCGGACTTAGAACAGGTTTTTGGCAACTAGGATTGTTCAAAAGGGGATTGGAAATGTTTTCTTCACAATATTTTAAGTTTCCTTTTTTCTGATTTTTTTCTTTTGTGGCCAATATTAATTATGAAGATTTTATCGTATGAGAACATAGAATTTCTCCATCATTACCCTACTGACTACACAAATGTATGTTTGGATGATTCTTAGCCCTATTCAGGCCAGGCTTTTTTGAACATTTAATGGCTGGGGGGAGGAGTAGATTACGTTTCACCCCTTCCTTCTATAACTTTTGAACTACTTATAGTATAATAATGAAGCTTGGAAGGCTAATAGTGTATCAAGAAAGGAACATAATGGTGGCAAATTTGTTTTGTTGACGTCAGCATTTTTCTGGTGACGTCATAACAATAGAGAAAAATCTATAATATTGATTAGCAAGACTAATGGCGCAAAAATCCAAATTTGTTTTAAAAGTCTGGGTACTAGACTGCTAAGAACAACAGAATTCGTCGAGTTTTTGAGTCTTAAGTCTACCCCACAAATCCGTTTTTGAAAGTCCAAGATTGCAGATTACTTTTTTCCATTCTGTTTTTAGTTTTAGACAGATATCTTGTTGTTCTTTAACAAAGAAATAGGTAGTCTCAGGTCATGACCCATATTTTTTGATCCATTTACGTAATGTAGCTGACATTTTCACAATGTGTTGTCTTGTAGATTGTTGCAAAACGTCAAAAAGTTTCAGCTCTATTACTTTTGTGGTTCAGACGTTATAAATAATAATATGACAGGGGACGGAATCCGCCCCAGGCCTAAATAGGGTTAAAATATACGCATGTGTATACATGGATACCTCCCTTGAAGTTGTTTGTACACAATTTTGTCATCCTAAAATATGTTCTTTTATAATAATGATGTATTCAAAAAAGCAAAGAAATTACGCCTGGGAAAGTGCATTGGGAGCAAAGCTTTATCAATCAATTATATGTAGCTATGGCAGGAATGTAAGGGGTATGCTTTTTAATACTCTTACGCAATGCGTTATATAGCGGCTACGTCAACTGTACTGTTTTTAAAGTTACAATTGTGACATATCGGATAATACTCAAATTAGGCCTTTTTTATAACATTAAATTATTTTTAGAATAATTTTTCATAAAACGGTCAATCGTAACTAAAGGTTGATTTACATTAGGAGGAAAATTTTACACGTTAACCGAACGTTAAAGGCATTCCATTGGTAGAAATTGACTTCACACTCCGTGTGAGGTCAATTTCTACCTATGAAATGTCTCCCTTTGGTTTTCACAATAAGTTTTCCGCCTAATGGAAATCAAGCTTAAACTTTGAATTTTGATGAACTATAATTTCGTTAACATTCAGCTTCACGTGTTTTTATATAGTTTAATTTCATTATAAATCCTAACCGCTCTTGTAAAATTAAGCCAACTTTCAAGATAAAATGAATATATTTTTGGAACAATAGCTGCGGCATGGAGTTACTCAACATTTTTCTTATGCTACTTTTTACTTCAAAAGATTTTTTTTTTATATCTATATATGCATACATAGTTCGTCTTGATGAAGAGAAAGATTGTTATATATATGTATTTTTTAAATTTATAAGAAAGACATAATCTTAGTTGATCCGTTTAATATTTCAGTCAGCTAGCAGTATGGTTATGATGTATTGAAGGTATATTGTAATCTTTATAAAGATGTCTATAGAGGTCTCGTCAATGATAATATTTTCTAACAGTCATGCTCTGTCTATAATTTATAAGGTGCATCGCTTAAGCACAGCTTTATTATAATAATCTAGAGTTAATGCCAAAGATGTAGTAGGTCGTTCTAAAGTATATTGCGCACAGTAAATGACTAGAGAATAAGTATCTTCGTACATGGACTTGTATTGCCATCAAGTGTAATACATAGTGCTTATTGTAATATCACTAATGGCAACGCACAATGCTTTTTGTATTGCCATCAATGGTAATGCACAGTGCTTATTGTAGAGTTACCAATGACAAAGCAAAGTGCTTGCTGTGTCGTCATCAAAGGCAATGCACGGTGCATTGTATTAGCATCAATGGAGATAAAAAGTGCTTATTGTATTACCATTAGTGGAAATGGATGGTGCTTATTGTATTCCCATCAATGGTAATACAAAGTGCTTATTGTAGTGCCAACAATAGAAATATAAAGTGCTTACTGTATTATCATCAATGGCAATGCACGGTGATTTTTGTATTGTCATCAATGGAAATGCACGGTGATTTTTGTATTGTCATCAATTGTAATGCCTAGTGCTTATTGTAGTGTTACCAATGACAATGCGAAGTGCTTACTGTATCGTCATCAAAGGCAATGCAAGGTGCTTATTATATTAGCATTAATGGAGATAATGCTGTGATACTTATTGTCGGCAGATAAGTATAAGATACTTCTGGAAAATTCACTGCAGGAACTTTGAAGCTACCATATTTGGAATTTATCAGGGAAATGTGCGAAAAGCCAAACTTATCTAATAAAATCCGGACAGGGTAGCTTTAAATTTCCTGCAGTGATTGGGACGTCTTTCTTAACTGTATGTGATTCAAAAATTGGATAAAGAAGTATTGATATCCGAAATTTGTATCGGGATAGTATCGGGATAAAAGTTCAAAGTTCTAACGAAATTTCTTCCAATGCAATAACTTCCTTTTGGTGTATTACCGTATTTCCCCCAATAAGCGCCGCGGCGCTTATTACATTTTCCTGTAAAAGATGCAGCAATTATTAGAAGGCGGCGGTTATTCCAAACATGGACCAGAACACATATTTAACAAATACACGTTTTGAACACTGAGTTAAGTAGCAAGAAGAAACAGTATTCACGCTTTGAACCTTTACATGAATCAAATTATTGTAAAATCCTGTAAAAAAACTTTACTATAAATCATAAAGAAACATCCTCGTGTCCATGAAAATTTATGTTTTCTTTCTCAGGATGCGGCGCTTATTTGAGAATGGCGCTTATTAAATTATTTTCCATAAAAGTGCGGCACTTATTCGAGGGAAGCGTTTATTTGAGGGGCGGCACTTATTCGAACAAATACGACATATCTCAGAGTTAGACGGATGCTGTCCCATATATCTTGTTATGACTAAATATACAGCAAGCTGGTTCATGTGCAGTATTCGGTAATGCATCACACTGCCTATCCAGCGTAATGATTAAATTATTTTTTGCACTATCGCGATGTTGTTAATTGAATTATTCACCAACGAATTGATGCATGAGACAGTTCTATAGAAACTTATATCTGTGCATCTTTGCTTAACTTTTCACTCTCAGTGTCCTTCCAGCTTCTGGATACCTTGTAGCCAGGTTATAATTCTGTTCCGTGTTTCTTATGAACTACTAGTTATGTTGATAGACTAAAGAAGCGTAACTTATGCAATATACGCATACATGCGATGGTACGAGGACGTGTGAGACTAAATGTTGAAGGTATGTCTAGTCATCTAAACGTCGACTTTTTAATGGTAACTTGGGCGTATTCAGATATCATATAGTGGTTAGTATCACTTAACCCTATTTCAACCGGGATGGGGCGAATTCCGCCCACCCTGTCACTTTTTTTAATAACGTCTGAACCACTAAAGTAATAGTACTAAAACTTTGAGACATTTTTTAACTATCTATAAGACACAAATTGTGAAAATTTTAGCTTGATTACGTGAGCGGATCAAATAATATGGTCATAAGCTGAGACCACATATTTCTACTGTGAGAAATCCCATATAAATCAACGATTTATTATTTTGCAATAACTTGTGTTTGAATAACACTTATAACATGAAACTTGTGGCATAAAAACTTGAAAGAAAGATTTCTAAAAGTTTTGGTCACATGACTAACCCGGTTTCCCCAATCTTTCCGAAAATTTGAAAATCTTTTTTTTCGGAATTTCGGACAATGATTTTGGTATTTGGCAATAATTTTGTTAAAAACCCAAAAACTATGTTAAAGAGCAACATAACGGCTGTCAAAAACCGCACTCAGAATGGAAAAATATTATTTGGAACTCTTTTAATCGTAATTCTAGCAAAATGCACATTTTATGCAAATTTTGCCATTTAAAAATATTTGTGATGACGTCATCGGAAAAATTCTGACGTCATCAAAAAACATTTTCTTACAAATTGTGCTATTTATGATGTACTACGATGTACTACGATCCTGCCAAGTTTCATCACTATATTACCTGTCGTTCAAAAGTTATGGAAAGGGAGGGAGAATCCCCCCCCCCCCCTGAAATAACTTTGGACAAAAGTCCGGTTGAAATAGGGGTAAGACGAAAAGTTCGGACTACTGTAAATTGACAAGTGTTCACTCTGAATTGCAATGCATAAGACTACATGACTATATATTAATTAAACTCGACAATGATTCATCTTTTCGACCAATCACAGGACGTACAACTTATTAAGTTATAAATAGTTAAACAGACAGAAAGAAAAAAAACTCTCTGTCACTCTTTTAAAACAGGTTATCACGCTTACAAATCGATGGATTATGCTTTAGACTCTTGAATAATCCATGCTTAGTAAGTATATAAACTATATTAAGTGTATATTAAACTTGAGTGTATATTAATATATAACTGATCCCGAATAGATAAATTGAAGTGAATGATCACCCAATTTAATTTATGTAACAATTTCGTTGTAAGGAGCTGCTTTTATATGCAACATGGTATAAAGACGTGCAGAAATAGTTTCCTTGTTGTAGCTTATTTTTTTTTAATTAATTGTGGGCATGTGATGTTTTCAACTTAACTCTATTATATTATGAGGGGGAGACTGTCCCCCCTCCCAGTTGAACTTTTTAACATATTTCCTGAACAATACATCGAGCGAACTTCTCTTTTTGTGACTTTTAATGCTTTTTTATTAGGAACATTTTGGTGTAATGACAGTTGAAAATATTATGCAGAAGGTGTGCTCTCAGTGCTATCCTCCAGAGAGGTATAGAATATTTTTCACTGATTTATTGTTTCAAAATTGTTTATTCCATGTCATATGAGGTATTTATGCATAATTGTGACATCATTTAGATGTAATTTCATGATAGCTCTCCTCCACAGGCATGGATTTTTGATTTCTCAAGTAACAGTAAAATGTACTTGTCAAAACAATGTCATGCATTTTAATTTGAATGTAAGTTTTAAGGCCATCTAATAGTATTTTTGTATAATTATTCAATAATATAGGTAATTTCATAAGTACTCTCCTTCACAGAGGTAATCTTTAAATTTCCAAAATTTTGGACAATTTTAGCGCGCTATAGTAGACTAATAAGGATTTAAAATACATTTTTTTGATAATTAAATAAAAGGCACATCATTTCACACTCAAAATGGGAAAACAAAATAAAAAAAATCTAATTTTATTCCTGAGATATAGCCAATTAGAAATAAGGAAAAAAGTGACATTTTTTCAGAAAAAATGCTAACATCAGCAAAAATATTTGCAAATTTAAATTTTGACCATAATTCTCTAATTCTTTCATCAAGAGCTAACTACACGCAAATTTTCAAGCTTGTAGCATGTTTCTATCCTGAGACAGGGGGGAGGCAGTTTTGCCCTTATATTCAACGTACATGAAAAAACCTATTTCTCTTCCCTTGAAACAAAGATTCTAGATATAATTGATTTTATTACAAAAACGTTTTTTCAATTTTGTAACATTATCCTTCAATATTTGGACAAATCGAACCTAATCTGCAGTATCAAATAAGCGGAGGAGGTTGAAAATCTTCTAAATTTATTAATTTATTCACCCAGTCCCCCTCCTTCCCCTCGCTTATTTGATACTACAGAGTAAGATATGCTTGTTTTGATTTTTCAATGACATTATTGGGATTATTGACTGAGAAACCTACAAACATCCGGATATTAATTTTGAAACCTACACGTGAAAATATATAAAAAAAAAAATCAATATAACGAACTCTTGATATAACGAACTTTTCAGAGTCCACCGTATAACTTTGTATATTTTTTATAAAATAATATAATATATCTAACGAATATAACTTTATAACTTTTACACCCAGTGATTGGTTGAGAAGATGAATTATTATAAGTACTGTAACGCCGTCAAATGCTGTAAAACGATATATGTAGTAAACGTAGTTAAATGTAGTAAAACCCGTCGACATCTGTAGTAAACGTTGACAAATGTA
>JAULBZ010005847.1:0-12981 GCA_032360805.1 Neoturris breviconis
GCCAGCGATTTATAACATGTGTTTATATTCTAAACCAATCAGAATGCTTTATTACTAAAATTATTCATCAAACGAAGGTTAAAACGTTTGAAAAGTGATCGAAAAACGTTCGAACCGATCGAAAAACCTTTGGTACATCATTAACAGCTGTGAAGGAGAGTACACACTGAGACTTTTTTTTACTTATCTTATTAATAGTTCATCTTACTATTCCTATATCATTAAGCAATTATGTTGATTCTGTTAATAGACCAAAGCAGAAGTTAATGAAGTTCGTGAACGAGTGTCTCTTGTGGAAAGTTTGCTTGGAAAATATGGTCAAGATATTGTGAAAGGTATTTAAATCTTGACATTCCCTTTGACATCAAAATAATCATTTGACTTTTCATGTCAATGTAAAAAAAAACGTCTTATAATAATGCAAGCATACAAATGTTAGACATGACCCGGAGGGACGATTGTAAGTGTATTGCTTTGCAAACAAACCAAAACAAAATTGATTATCATTTTGATAGTAGTAAAGCCTGAGTTATACTTCATAGAAACTGGAACATGGCCTGGTAGTTGTGCAAGTAATCAATCAATCAATGTGGAAGTGTAATGGTTGAGCATAGCTCTAGGCTATAAAACCTTAATCTATACTTAAAAACCACTCCTTCACAGCGATTATTTGTTCTTACTTCAAACATTGACTGCTGTAGCACACGGAGAGGTGACTTTCTTTTTTAAATAATTAGGTCTAGTATCTGCGTGTGCTGGTGGAATACAAAGCTACATGCTTCCTGAAGTTGCTGATGTATTATGGGAGATGATACAGTTCTGTCAAAGGGTAAGTATGCACATCACAAAATAACCTTTAAGGCTCACCTTTCTACTAGATACCTAGTGGTTCCATAGCAATTTTACATGACTGTGCCTGGTTATATAATTTCACAACTCTTGCAGGGCATACCTATGTGGAAAGTTAAATGGGTTGTAACCGATTATGCTTATAGAAAACTTATGAAAAATAGTTTGTATAGTTTCGATCCAATCAGATTCAGTGCAAATTGTATAAGTAATAACCATTACATAGCATTGGAAAGATGATATGTTAATGAACTTGCTATTGATCTGTTTATTGCAAGGTTTGGTGATCCAGTAATATTCTTTGCTGATACTATTTTTAGCCCACCAAACAAAGTTTTGATGGGCTATTGCTATCATTTTTTGTTGGCGGCTTTGGCGTACTGCTTTTCCTAATAGACCATGGTCCCAAAGGGCTAGCATTTTGAAATTCGGTTATAGCATTTGTGGTGATATTCTAGAAGGACTCGCCAAATAATTTTTGATTTTGTTCACTTGGTCCCAGGTTTTGGGCAAAAGGGTCCAAATGAACCGAAAAGGTGTGGTATCATTCTGAAATTTGGTTATGGCATTCTAGGCAATATTACGATTTTTTTTCAATTTTGTCAACTCGGGACCGAGTATCGGCAAAAAAGGGATTTTTTCAAAAGTGGAGACTCAAAAAGTTTACGAACATTTGATTTACATTCACCAAAATGTTCAATTTATGAGTTTTGTTGAATTTTTGAATTTTTTTCACGGTCTATAAGGATTTGACCAGAATTACATTTGGACTTTTATTATATGTAATGTTCAGTCATTGATTTTATATTTAATTATTCCCATTGTGAATTAGAAGTAAAAAACATTTTATTATTTTGTAATATAATAAAATTAAATTAAATTAAGGAAATGTATTCTGTTGCATTGTTACATTTATTATCTTTATTTTTAATTTTAACAACAGATGATAATAACCACCTTTTATTAAATGTTATGTATATAATAGTTAAATGTCACTGCTAATATAAACCATGGAGTAATGTACTTAGTCCCAAAACACAACATAAATATATTACAAGTATAACTTTATTATACATAGATACATGGTATATAATGCTATGGTGTGTAATGATGTATAGTGCATGTATGCAAGTCATATCCTCTGTGGAGAAGCTATTTTTAAACATTGCTTCAGGCTATGATATGAAAGTGTTACAATTGTTTATTTGATCTGAAACTTTATCAACTTTGTAAGGACATGAAATCCTAATGCCATGTAAAATTTGTCTGTTTATCCTTGATATGAAATTTCACTACTCTCCTCCACAGTGACTTGACATACTTTTACCTTGATGAATGTGTTCCAATTGTTTATTTGACCTGAAACTTTACCATCTTAATAAAAACTTTATTTCAAACACTGACATAATAATGTGTGTATGCGAATAATATTTATGTGCTTGGGTTTAACTTTCACTTGGTTTGGTGGGCTTTCAATACCGTACCTTTGGTTGCTTATGTTAAACCTGGGGAGAGCACTGATAATGTATTGCTGTTCACTTCTAATTCATTATCTAAACTAATAGCCTTCTTTTTTGAAGATATGACAAAATAAGTGTAAATTGTCACTGTGGAGGTGTGATTCTTGAGCTTTAGGCTATACTCAAAATGCCATACTCAAAAATCACTCCTCCGTGATTATTATCTCTTATTTCTAACACCGATAGTTAATTTTACTAAAATCATTTCATAAAGTAATTGTGACAGCCTATCACAATTTTTGTTTGTTTTATTCAGCCGACGTGTTTATGGTTGAAAGAAGCGTTATCAACATTACCTTCCCATAATGCATCTGGTTCTGTTAATGCAACTCCTGGCCAAATTGAATCGTTTTATAACCATGTAACAGGGTATGTGTATTATTTTGCTTATCAGCAAGCCTCAAAACAATTGCTGGATATCACCTGTGGAGAAGTTATGTTTGAGTGCAGTTTTTAGATGCAGCAGATGATGTTTGACAGTTATTTTCAGGCATGATCAATCACTCTGATAAGGTTATCATAGGTCAAACATGTAAAAAGCATTTTGATTTCGATTTTTTTTAATCGTTCTCCTTTCTCAAGACTAAAGCTACTACTAGGAAAGAAGGTACTTTTTACCCTCTCCAGAACCTAATCATTCTCCTAAAAGGGGATTCAACCCTCAATCTACCTTATTAACCTTGAAACATGGCCGGAACCACTTTATAGGGGAACAGGTAGGCGGCAGTGCTTCCAGGGATGTGGCTCAAAATTTCCCACGAGTGTGAGTGCTTAGTATTGCTGTTGTGAAGTATTGAGGACTGTTGGACTGTTTAACTCTGAATGTGATATTGATTTTATCTTTATTTTTGCTAGTGCTACATCAGTGAAAGTACTGTGGAAAGAATTTCGAGAATTTTCTAGATACTTCAAGTAGATCATGCTGAATAATGTTGGTTCATTTGAAGTAAAAAACGATCTCAGATGCTGTCCTAATCATTCGATCAGATGCTGCCCCTTCTGATCAAAAGATTCAATCAGATGCTGCCCTTTCTGATAATGAGGTCCGATCAGATACTGCCCCTTCTGATCAAATAGGTTCGATCAGATACTGCCCCTTTTGATCAACCAGACCGCCTGGAAAATTACAATCCATATCCTGAATTTATACAATCTGGTAAAGCTGTTATTCCATTATATCCTGATACAATTTATACTTTGATGCAATCTGGTGAAGTAAATGTTGATGAATAGTTAACTACGACTGAAATAGTGGTTCCATTCAAATTTAACTGTTGCAACATCAATACAAACATTAGATGTTATTCTTTAATATATTTCTTGTCACCAATATACCCGTGTTCGATGCCATCCGAAATGATTTCTCAATTCATAAACTTTTAAAAAAATTTAACAATTTCTTGTGGAAAAAAGGGAGATAATGTCACTCTTTTGACTTAAGTGTGAATACTGTTTCCCTTTGGAATTTGCTGTTTTTATCTGAAAGTGTCATGACTGAAGCATAATCAGAAAAAGTATTTTTGAAGTAATAATACATTTTGCAAGCAAGAGATGTGAGCTGATTGAGGTCTGTAATTTTGCCTAAAGTCATTATTCTGACTAGAACCATGTTTGTAGCCGTCTCAAAATTTGGTTCAAGAAAAAATCTTTCGGTGGGATTATGACCAAGTTCAATAAAACTGGAGTTATTCAAACGTGCTAGGTCGACGAGCTTGCAATACATTGGTTTATTTGGTACAAAGAATCCAATTCATAGCAAGATCGTTGTCTCACTACTCTTTTCTAGAAATTTGTTTTTGAAATGACCCTTGAAGGCCTCTGAATTCATGCTGGCATTCCCCTGTGGAGGAGCATCTTTGGGGCCTCAGAATTTTAAATTGTTTATATTTAACAATGTTAAAGCATGTAGCAGTTTTATATGAATTTCTATGATTGTCTGCATAGAAGGTTCTAATGTCAATCAACTTCATTGGTTTCTTTGTTTCACAGTAACCAATCAATTGCAAGTTCATTGACACTGCACTCTTCTCTGCAGATACTTTGCTTACAATGTATGATATTTTATGGACAGATTTATCTTTTATTTTTGCATTTTCAATGATGAAGAGAAGCTACAAATTACTTCATTGTTGCAAAACAACCGAGACAATGATGAGGTAATGATGTCAGCATTTGAAATAAAGCGTAGTCTACATAGCCTGAAGCTATGCTCAAAAATATCTGCTTTGCAGAGACTATTTCCTCTTATTCTGAACGCTGGATGTAATCATTGTCTTAGTGTAATAAAATGATTGCACTCTTTGTGGAGGAGTGATTTTTGAGGATATCTTCAGTCTTTGTAGCCTAAAGCTATGCTTGGAAAACACTCCTACACAGTGATGTTTGTTCTTATATCGAGAACTGGTGTTGTAACATGGAGTATATTTGTAACATGGAGTGTATTTATAGTTTTAACTTCAGCTATGGTATTGTAACAATAACAGTTAAATAAACGATGAGTTTTTATACACATTCTCATTTTCTCTGTGTCTCGTATTGTCTGAGCTCCTATATTTTCATTGACTATGTCTATTTTGCCATTTGATGACCACAGTATCACTTGTTTTTGTATGCTTAATTTTGTGATACCATTTTCATTTCATTTTTAGCCCACCAAACAAAGTTTGGATGGGTTATTACTATCACTTTTCTTAATAGGCCACATTCAAGTGCTAGCCTTTTAAATTTTGGTACCAGCATCCGAGGTAATATATTGGAAAGACTAGCCATTTTTTTTCATTATTTCATCAACTCAATGTCAAGTTCTGGGCAATAAGGTTTAAATGGCGTTTTTGGAAAAGGTGTGGTACCATCCTGAAAATTAGTATCGGCATTCTAGGCATTATTACGACGCCGCTAGCCATGCTTTTCAATTTTGCAATTTTTTCAAAAGGGGAGACCAAAATTTGATTTACATTCACGAAAATGATTTTCTCATGATTTTTGTTGACTTTTTCGTCTTCAGTTTATAAGGATTTGACCATAGTCGCATTTGGGCTTAGAAAATTTTTGAAAATTTTTTTCTGTGAGACCATGAATCTTTTTTGGCAGCCATTTTGTGTTTTAGGGAAGCTTCTTTTGAAATGATAAGTGATATTTTTTGTAAAAATAATTTTTAATATTTTAAGAATTGGAGTCCGTTTTGATTTTAGGAAGTTCTTTCTTCAAATTAGAATTAAATATGAATGTAATTCACTTAATAGGGTTGTAAAACATTTAACTACTACTGTGAGTATAAGTTGATTACTATAACATTATTAATTACTCCCAATGCGAATTAGAAATAATAATGACACACAATTCAACAGAGGATGATTTTTCTAATAAAAGAATGATTATAAGCCCACCCGTGTATTTTCACGCTCTTTAATCTTGTTTCTTACAAATTTTTTATTTACTTTCGCTCCATATAAAAAGTACATTCAAGGTATCTCTATCCTACCACCAGGCACCCACTCCCTCTGGTGCAGCTTCATGCTTTTCTTCAATAACAGAAGTCACTTTTAAAACTTTCCATTGAGCCATCAATTGGTGTATCACCTCTTTATTCTATTATTTTCCTTTTTCACAAACCATAATTGAAGTATCTAGTCTCTTGTATTTTGAACAACCTACCTCTTAGTAATGAACACTGGGTACTCAAGTTGCTAACGTTTTTTTCCGCCCACTTATTGGCCCACCCTCGTATAAGCTTACTTGCAGATTAGCTTATCCGCTGGATTTTATGGTACTTTCAAAGAAAATAAGAAGATGTTATACATTATTTTAATAAAAGGTAAAAATTATTTACAATACAATAAAATAAAAAATAGTTTATCATAAAATTATAATAAACTTATATGATACACATGGTTTTTACCAACCGATAAAATAAAAACATATGCATATGCTACGTATTATAATATAATAGTCTGTGCATATAGCTTATATGGAGGTTATATAAAATATATTATACAAGTATTCATTGTGATTTAAAAGTCATGATTTCTTTAAATGCCTTCTTTTGTTAAGTTATAACTTCTGCATATTCTCTACTTTTACTTAGTGTATTCATAATACTATGAAGTATAATCAGTGTTTGAAAAGGCTACAAAGCCTGAAACTATGCCCAAAAACTAAACCTTGACCCAACAACATTATTTGTTGTTATTTCAAACACTGTATAATGTGTGTATGCAAATCATATTTATGTGCTTGGTTTAACTTTCACCCGGTTTTGTGGGCTACTTCCAATACCATACCTTTGATCTATATTTTGTTCTTGACTTGTTGATTTTTTTAAGTTTTTTTTAGTTTTTTGCAATTTCACTTTTCCACTCATTGATATATGGGAAAACAATTATTCACTTAATTCAAGAAGAAGAAAAATGAAACTGCACAGAATAGTTATGACCATGAGCTTGCATTTGATTGGTTTCTTTGATACGAAGTTCATTGACTTAGTTCTCTTCTGTAAATTTTATTTTTGAGATTGTCCCTAAGGGTGGAAAATGAAGAATCCAGGTCTCTGAATTCACGACGGCATTCCTCTGTGGAGGAGCGTCTTTGGAGGCTCATTTGCAGTCAAAAGGCTGCAAATGAGTCTCCAAAGATGCTCCTCCACAGAGGAATGCCGTCGTGAATTCAGAGGTCTGTTATTTTAAACTCATATGGTTAACCGGGCTGGCTTGCTTAGCCAAGGTTTCACTTTTATTCAAAAATACAAACAAAAAATATATATATGAACACGTTTTATTTTTTGTATGTGTTTCTGAATAAAAGATATATGACTGATGAAGGCAAATTGTTGAAATGCATGCTCTGGGATAAGGGGCCATGAGTGTGCAGTAATAATCTAAATGACGTTAAGGTGCATTTTTGGCAGCAAAATGTACTGTTTTTTAATGTCAATTTTTTTTAGGATAGCTTCATTTTCGCTTCTTGAGAGTTTCACTTTCCTGTGTATACAAATCAAATCATATTTGTGTGCTTAGGTTTAACTTTCACTTGGTTTGGTAGGCTACTTTCATATGTTAATAGTATTCACTTAAGACAATCTGCAATGCAACAAGGTATTTTTTTTTTAATAACAGAATGATATTCATTACATAAAATTTTTTATGCAACATACAACAAAGGAAGTTCTTTTTAAAAAAAGAATGGTGTCCATTAAACAGGAGGTTATTTTTCTATTGCATTGTTCCATTGTCTATTGTTTATTTGCTTTTCAAATTTTAATGTATCATTTTTTTTATTAAAAGCTAATAAAAACTCATCCAAGTTTGAAATATATCTTTTAATGCCTCGATTTAGTGCCCTTTTTTAATTTTTGAGCTTTTAAAGGGGCAATTATTTCAAATGCAACATTTTCGCCTTTGCTCAATTTTATATTACCGTATTTACTGTAATAAGCGCCCTCTCTATAATAAGCGCCCCGCTCCAATAAGCGCCCCCTTTGATACAAAAGTTATTATATAAGCGCCCCTCTTTAATAAGCGCCCCCCTCTTTAAGAAGCGCCCCCTTTTAAAGCACACCATTTGCTCCCACCTGATGTAAAACTGGAAAAAACCATAAACCTTGTAGAAGGGGATGTGGACGTTGAATTTGATTAATGTGACAGTTTTTTCTTAGTTTATAAGACGTTGTTTCCTAGTTGTGGGCCGGTTAGGGATGATTATTTTAGAAAAAACAGAAAAGTTTATCACAGAACTGTGTCTAGTTATTATGCCCCCTACCCCTCAAAACAAAAATTATTAAATAACCGCCCCTCTCTTTTAAGCGCCCCTCTCTAATAGGCGCCCCCCCCTGAGATCCGAAAAAATTTATAAGCGCCCGGGCGCTTATTACAGTAAATACGGTATATATATATGAGAATAACAACAGAGACGAATTACTTGCGATACTTTACAATTCATCATTCACAATTATTTATCTGGTAAACAGTATGGATCTGCATAGTAAATCGATCATTTGAAAGTATACAAAAATATGCTGATATCAGCAACAATCCAATGCTTAAAATAAGAACAAATAATCACTGGGAGGAGTAACAAAGTTTGGATGGTCTATTACTATCACTTTGTTGTGGCGGCGGACCACATTTCTTAATAGAGCCATTTTTAAATTTGGTATCAGCATGCGAGGCAATATTGTAGTGCTTTCCACACCTGATTTTTGACCACTTGGTCCCGATTTTTGTGCAAAAATTGTCCAAATTGCATTTTCAGTCTAATGGATCAAAAAGTCATGGTACCATTTTGAAATTTGATATCACCATCGTAGGCAATATTTCAATTTCGTCAACTTGGGACTGAGTATTGTCAAAAAGGGGACACAGTAAATTTTCGAAAATTTTAATTCTATGAGGTTTTGACCACATTTACCCAAACATTAGGCAAAAGTTAAATAGTTGACTTTTTCTTCACTGTTTATAAGGATTTGACCATAATCACATTTGGACTTGATAATTTTTCTATGAGACTTTGACCATGAATCTTTAAGAATTGATGTTCAAGAATTTTAAGAATTGAAGTCTCCATTTTGATTTTGGGAAGCTTCTTTCTGCAAAAAACGCTGTATACTATGTGTATGTAAATCATATTTTATGTGCTTAGATTCAATTATTTTCACTTGGTTTGTTGGGCTACTTTCACTATTGTACTGTGGTGCTTATTAACCAGAGGTTCCCAGTTTAATGCCACACTCGGGCAAAATTGTGTGCCACTTCCCAGGAAGAAGTGCCTTTTACTTGTTTCTCTTTAAATTAGTTTCGTCCGTGTTTCAGGAGAAATAAGGTAGATTGATCAGGAGAACGATGGAGATCGGGAGAGGGTAAAAAAGTAGTGACCTTGGCCTTGAAATAAGGGAACGAATAAAAACAAATGGTATGTGTGACCATTATAAACCAAAACTTGATAATTTTGAAACAAATGGAAACAAGTTGAAGCTCGTTTAAGTAGCTAAAATTTAGTAAAATGAGCTATGTGTTACCCTCATTGATAATTTTTTTTTATAATTTTTTACTAATTATCATATTTATTCAATTACGTAATTACAAAAGCTCATTACAAATGGAATTCTGGAAGTTATGTTTTTGACACTTCTTTTACACTAGTCAAGATGTATGAAGAGTCCTTAAAATTAATTAACATTGAATGTGACCTATTATCTCGTAGACATCAAGATGTCGGTTTGGTGGACTACTTTCAATACCCTATCTTTGATTGAGCATAGATTCATGCTTTATAGCTTGAAGTTATGCTAAACAATTTCTCCTCTATATAATTATTCTGTTAATGAAAATATTAGTGAATGAATGGCAGATATTTACCCATTGGAATTTTACCCCCTTTTAAGGCCATTTTCCACTTCAGAAAATTTTCTGCAGAACGGAAACTGAATGGAAAATTCACACACTTAGAAAGAAATTATTGACATTCCATTGATAGAAGTTGTGAGGTCAATTTCTACCAATGGATTGCCTATAATTTCTTTCTATGCATGTGCATTTTCTGTTTCGTTGACATTCCACGGAAAATTTTTTTAAGGGGAAACGGCCTATATGCTTCCAAGCAACTAACAACAAACAAATAGATTAAATAACTTTGCTTTTTTCTGCCCCTATCTATATTTCTATCTGTCTAACTGTATAGATGCAACCTAAAATTCTAATGACTGTACAAAGTTTTTCGCAAAACTGTTGAATTCTGACATAGTGTCTATGTAAAAGGTAAATAAATTACCTTGCATTAAAGTTGAATTATTTCTTTTCAGAAAAAATAAATATTATGAACAAAATCTTCGTGTTTATTATTGTATACATTAATAGCTCATATGCAATCAGTAAGTACATATATTTATTGTTGTGACAAGTACTCTGCCATTATTACATCAATGGTGGTGGAATCGAACATGGGTTCTTGCAGGTAAAGGGCTATAAAATCGACCATTTTTGTATTGTCTTCTGTAAGAGCGTTACCATTATATTCTATGGCATTGAAAGAGATGCAAATTTTCAATTTACTCTAATCTGCAGTTATATGTGGTAAATTTAGCTAAAGCTTGTTATGCTTAAGTATTTCAAAAAGTGGAGCTCAATCAAAATAATGCTTATAATTATTATGCATGTAGTAAATAATGTTATCCCACTAATTATTGTCTTACAATTATGTATCATTTGAACAAACATCTATTTCTACCCATTAGATTTAGTAGGTACATTTTCGTATAATCTGTTAGTTGACAGGTTCATTCAAAACAAGTCATGTAGTAGGGTGGATTCATTATGTTGATGTGTTATTAGACAAATTGTAATGACAGTATCTTAAACGACAAAATTATCTGTAGTCACAATTTTTTCAGTGGCCAAAATTTTGATGATCAGGGATTTGTATTGTAGTGCTATTACCATTGTAATTTTTGGTGGACAAACTTTTCTATGATTAGGACAAACTTTCAGTCTTATTATTTAGTCTAATACAGAAGCTTACATTATGTAATATTGTACTGAAATACACATCAGGAATTTTCCGGCACCTAATTTTGCAATGATTGCATTTGGATAAATTCTATTGGTATTATACTTTAGGAAGTCAATAAAACAAAGATATTTTGATGGCATAACATTTGGTGAATTAAAACAATACCCCCAAATTTTGTACCCACAAAATGTAATACCTTAAGATTTATGGTGCTTTTATTTAGGATTATATACTATTGCCACGCAGGGCTTGAAATAAGTACACTATGGAGGATTCATTTTTGAAAACTATACTTAAAACACTCCTCCACAGGTGATGCACAGTAGTTATTTCCATGCATGTATATTGAAATAGTGATCAGTATAGTCACACAGAAGTTTCAAAATTATTTAGGATTGACACTTCTGTTGTGTAAAAGTAAGATGGTATTATTTTTCTTAAATGGTCACTAAATGCCATTTTGTTAATTTTAGAGTATATTCTCAACAGATATGGTGTAATCAAAGTTGATGGGAGTTATCTACGCTCTATTTATGGTGTGTCTTCTAACTTTACAGAAGAATGGGTACTAAATGGTCCACCTTTAGTAAGAATAGATATTCGCAAGTTTCGAACTATAACTTGTTTGAGTGATATCAAACTTCGTATAATTGATCCCATGTAAGTATGCTCATGAAATTTTATTTCTTCTGAGAAAGCATGTTACCTGACCTTTGTATTAGCATCTTATATTTTCATCCCATTAAGTTTTAGACATTAGTACGAATGCTCAAGACATATGCTCATGGTCTGTGTACAAATGGCTAGACTACGGAACGTTTATTTTTAACTCGCCAAAAATGTTTAGATGGTTTACTCCTATCACTTTGTGTTGGCAGCAGCCAGGCTATGTTCCTGAAGTGGTAAGTGGTACTATTTTCAAGGCGTTATTTCAGACGGGCTCCCAAATAATAAACTCATTTGAAATTTCTGTGAGACTTTGACCACATTCACAAGAATATACCCAAATCATAAAGAAGTTGACTCAGAAAATGTTCTGAATTTGAAATGAGACTTTGACTACTAAGTTAGAAAATATTTAAAAAATATTTTTCTATGTGACTTTGACCATAAATTCTTTTGCCATCCAATTTATATTTTAGGGATTTTGTAGAAAAAAAAAATAGCAAGAGATATCATGTCAAAAGAATGACACAAGAATTTTAAACTATGTTTTAGTAAAATTTACACAAAAGGTGTAACAGCCATAACTAGAATTACTCATTCAACACAGGTTTGTCCCTCATATATGTAAGCTCTCCTTCAACTCAAGGTGGAAACATTAAATTCTGATGGTAGACTCCTCTTTGATTTTGTATTTGTGGGTAATGCTGTAACAGTATGTTTTAGGCTATGTACATGGATGTTTAAATGTGCATTTCACTCAAGCCAATGAGCCAATACTCACGGAAAATGTATATGGCTAAGCCTACACATAACCCTTACGTGCATCTGAAACAATTATTCCAGTGTATGCACAGGTGTGCATAAGTGAAGGACATAAAAGGTGTGCATAGTTCTAAGTGGAGAGTGAATGTTTTCCAGCGTTTATATTTTTGACTCTTTTTGATTTATTATTCATTAAAGTAGCTGTGGGGAAGACCATGTTTTGGTCAGTGCTGTGGATGCGGTATAACAAATCATGGACTAATTCTGTGGAACTTCAAAGAGATAGAAAACACTGAAGAATGATTTATTGTGACTATGTGGAAACATAAGAGAGCAGTTTTGCTAGTATCTGATTGAAATTTTGTAATAGTACGATCCGGCAACATTAATAATTATGCTTTTTTTTTGTCTCATGTTAGATAAATAAATAAATGAATATTTAGAATACCTTACTCTTAAAGATAATCATTTAGCGTGAGTAATCTACCACATTTCAGCAGTTTCAGTTAGTTTTAGTTTATTCAAACTGCTGAAATGCAGTAGACTACTTATGCTAAATAAGGTATTTTAAATATTTATCTACACGCATTTATTCAAACATTGTTTACCTTTCACTTTCGTTCACTCCACTCAATGAAACAAAGAAAATACTTAAGATGGGGGGGGGGGGGGGGGGGGGGGGGTG
>JAULBZ010005848.1:0-12981 GCA_032360805.1 Neoturris breviconis
TTTACGTTTTACTTGTGGCTTGTATTGCTTGTCGAAATTCGTAAAATGTCTTATAATTTATGCGATCGGTTGTAGTTGACTGTTTTTCAGTATTTTCTTTTTATTTCGTGATGTTAATGTAGTTTAGTTTGCAAGTTACGACCAAATTTGAATGTGGCTTTGTAACCTTTCATAGATCTTTCTAAGTTTTGTTGATAAACCATGAGAGTAACGATTTTTGAAAATGGTTATTACGAACGTGGACTCCTTTTAATTATAAAAAATTATAATCAACAGGGGAGATAATGAAAGAAACAAAGATGATCCAACCTCCCATCACTCCCATGGATCTCTGATTCATCACCAAAACTTAGAAACATCTTTATAGACACGCTGGTTACAACACCGTATTCAAAACTTGCAAACTATATTAACCTCACGAAATAAAAAAAAAAAATACCGAAAAACATTCACCTAGGTGTTTACAAAAACGATAACATGTTTTGAACGACATTTTCTATATCTTAACAAAAAAAAAAGCATGTTCAATCGAATTTTTCTTGCTTTTTTATATTCATTATCGATTCTGATTATGATACGCTTTTTCTGGTCTACCGCTAAAACTTTTCGTAAGTATTTAGAGTAATGTTATTGGTGGAGATTATTAACTGAACCTTCAGGTTTTTAGATAGTATTCAATATATAATAATATATATATATATATATATATTTCCTCAGAGGATATATCAGGATCGTACTTTAACATTCGCCTTCCGTCTGTATCGATGTTTTATTCTGAATTGAGATTTGAAGTATATTTATTAGGGTAAATAAGGGTAGGGTAAATAAATGAAAGGGCAAATAAATGAAAAAATAAAATTAAAAATGTTGTTTTTGTGATTGGCTAAGTTTTGCATATTTTTGCGGGAATTTAATTTGACGATTGATTGGATCGAGAATTCACGTAATCCAGTTTCAATAATGTTAGTATATCAATCTGATAGACGGAGGTTTACACATACGGCGCGAAAAATATTTCAGCAAATTATTTGTTTTTTGTGTCTTAGCTTTGCGGCAAAAGAAATAAATAAGGTTATTTTCGGTTGACGAATAGTAGCCTGAGTTCCAGTCCCTAACTACGACAAGTAGTTTACTTGTCGTAGTTAGGGACTGGAACTCAGGCTAATCAAATAGTTGTTGTAGATTTCAGTCATAGTTACTCTTGGTTATTAAGTTTTGTTTTAAACATTGATTTTTTTATACAAAGAGTACAGCTGTTTCTACAGATAGTGTTGTAGGCAAGTTATATTCATATTTCACTTCTATGTAAATAATACAAACATGATATAACGTACATCAAAAGGAAAGATTCAATAAAGTATTTGTTACCGAGACAAGATGTGTTTCATATGTTGAATGGAATTATTTATGGTTATTTTTTTTATGGTAGGCACTTCCGTGGGCAGAAACTCGTTCAAAGTCAGCGGTAAAAACTTTAAAACAAAGTCGAACCACGTTGTTCTAGCATCTTTACTGCGGACTTTGAACAAGTTTTTGGTTGACAAACTGCGTACCACTACCGAATACGGCTCTCCGTATACTCCCGTACCTTATTCCTTTCAATTTTCGCGCCGCATTAATTTTGGTGCATTTATGAAAATAAAAGGAGCTATTTTGGCTTATTAAAGGTGAAAAACGGGCGAAAAACTAAAGGAAAGAGTGCGACATACGGGTGGGAGAGTCAGGTGCGCGAAAATTAAAGAAGCGGAAATATGAGGCACGCAAGCAATAGAAAGAATAAGGTATATGGACTTAATGACAACACAAATCCATATAAGGGAATATACCCCAGTGAACAAAAACGTGTTGAAAGTCCGCATATTTATCGATCGACGTTGTTCTAGCGTCTTTACTGCAGACTTTAAACAGGGACCTCATCTGTCGCAGTCTTTCATGTTGTGAATAGAGATTGTTGATATTGTTGTTAATACAAAACCTCATTTAAAACACTCGTTAATTTACTATATAACTTAGGGACTCAAAACTAAAATCTACAGAGGAGAGTACTGAGTGATCTTCGTACCGATGAAACTAATCCATTGCAAGTTCGTTTAAAGTGAAACTCATGTAAAGGACGCTTATGTAGAAGTATTTTAACAGTTTATTAGTATGGTGTGGACCCTCTAAATTTTTAAATTTTGCTGTGAAAGTAACATAACAAAAATTATTAGGTTAAGAGGTTAACTTTAGACACAAAATCGTTTAGGGTGAAACTAATGTCCATGTAAAGGTAGCCATAATTTTATTCCATTTAGATTTTTATTTAACATGGCTGCTTATGGAAAACAAATTGGTAATATTGAATTCATCTTACCAATGACAATTATTCTAATAATATTATCCATATCATTATTATTGCACATAGTTGGTATATATTTACTTAAAAAGTATGGCAATGTGAAAAGTAATCAACGTATAATTGTTATCAATATGAGTGTCGCTGAACTGTTAATTTCACTTTCAGATATAATCCATTGGGTGTTTGAGTGGTGTAAGAAAACAGAAGAAAATTCAATCTTTTCGAGATGCAACGTAATTGTAAATTGTGGATTAAACGGAGCATTTTACGTTATTCTAATGATCGCAACTATTGACAGGTTTCTCGCATGCATGCTTGGTTTAAAATATTCAATATTATGTACACAAAGACGTTTGTACATAGTCTTATTTATAAGTTGGTTTACTACATTGACATCTTGCATACCATTCTTTATGATCCCTTATGATTATATTTACGCAGTATATTACCGAATCATTTATTTATCCCTTGATACATCATTTCTAATCATTGCAACACTAGCTTATGGATACATACTCCTTTATTTAGTGAAACGAACTAGGGATCTAAACACATTTCCAAGGATATTACCAAATCGAGATAATACTAAGCAGTTACAATATTATGTCGTACCATCATTAATAGTTGTCTCATTTGTTTTGTTAGTTGTTATTCCAGATATAATATACGTTTATCGTTTTGTAATAACAGATAAAGGAGGTGACCTAGAAGAAATACTTATACATCTGGTATGGTATATTAATCTCGTACTTGATCCAGTCATATATATCTTTTTACAGAAACATCTAATAGCAGGGTTAAAGAGAGAACTGAAATGTGTGGTAAATCATATAAGTTCTGTAATGTTCTTTAGTGAGACATAAAACTATAACACAACCCGAATAAGACAATGGTAGCTATATGCTATATGCATAACGCCATATATGGCAATACAACATCCGCATAGAACGATATTTGGTGCCGTTTGAATATTTTAAAGACATAAAAATTTAACACAACCTGGAAGCGATCACGGTAACTATATGCTATGTGCATATCGCCATATATGACAATATAACATCCGCATAGAACTATATTTGGTACCGGATATTAAATCCTTACATTATCTAACCATTTGGAGCAACTAGTAAAATACAAGAAAATACTAGAATGTCTGCACGTACTTATATTATATATATAGATTAGCAATTCAATACTTTCTTGAATTTAATTCTCGTGCCTTCATGAGATTTGACTCTTTGTAATATTGAAAAGTAATTTGAGAAGATTTGGAACAGTTTTTAAAGGCGTGGAATTTACACTAAAACGAGGCCAAACTGGCCAAAAAAACATCATTTTTAAGTACTGCAGTTATTTTAATGTCCTTATTCATCTAAAAGTGTCAAAAAACGTAAAAAAAATATATATTAATAAATAAATAAAAGAACGACAATTGTGTTTTTATTAATATCAGCAAATATCTGTTCGAAATTTATCGGATATAAGTTTATTCGTCTACAAAATGCTTTTGTTACGGCGACATAAATCCGGACCGAAATGGAGCTTATATGCTAAATATGCCAAATGTTTTTCTAACGTTTTTGGGCACCCTGGTTTAAATTAACGTCTAGACAATTGTCCAATCAGTATACATTTTCTTAAATAATTGTCCAATCAGTATACATTTTTTTATAAGAACCCGTTTTTAAGATACTGTATTCCGTAACGAGAGTAGTGTTATTGGAGCAGGTGAAAAAGGAGAAACTGCACCTGGTACGTTTTCAGTTTTCAAACATCAACAAAACAAATGCTAGTATATGAATGGAAATTTCCAGCCAATATTTATTTTAAGATAACATTTTGAGTTTTCGTTTACTTTTTCACTCAAGCATCCATTGGGGATAAATTAGTTACTATTTTTGCTTGTTTAGAGATGTAACAGTATTTTATTGCTAACTGTCATGAAGAAATATTTTTCTCTGGTCGGGGAAGGTTCGTAGAAAAGTCAGGCCGGCAAAAATCCGAGTTGGGAAGTATCCATTGGGAAAGTGCGTGTCGTTCGAACTCTTTATTTGTTGTTCTATGTACATACATTCATTCGAATATATTTTTTTAACGCTTCAAACATTTCGAAAAGCAAAGAAATTAAAAAACGGCTTTAGAGATGCTTTTGTAGGTTGTATATATATAGGATATATATATATATATATACGAGGAGGCTAATTTCAAGTAGAAGTTGAAGTAGTTGTATATTGTATAAAATGCATAGCATGAACTAGGAAGAAAAATGCTTGTGTATATAAAGGCAATGATCAACACAACAAACAAATCCTGCAGAAGAAATCCCGCGGACGATAAAAATCACTTACTCAGCGGAATTCATTCCTGCGGTAGACGATTATTTTATGAATTTTAATGGATTGATTCCTGCGAATGAAAGATGTTTCAATGTTAATATTCATAAACTTTTACCAATTTAAGCAAAATTCTCAATGCAACAAACTTTTCTTAGTGGTATATAGGTGAAAACTAATTAGCTAATAATAACAAGGTCAGATTGTATACATTTTTGGTACATTCCTATGGTTTGTAAAAATTTGGAAAAACTTCGGAATCCTGAATAAGGGTTAAGGAACTTCTGGAAATAAATTTAGAATTATGTGAGACAGAAACTCCATGTTATTTTGCTTATCGCCAAGTATGAGTTTATATCGATCATCAAGTAGAAGACTGATGATACTTTGGTGATAACATAACGCAGAAATGTAAAGTTCCTGAACTTCATATTTCTTTTGTTTTCATGGCTACCATCTTGTATCTGTAAATACCGCAATCTATTTCATGATAGGACGTAACATTAATACAATCCGATTTAAGACCAGACGTTCGATCTTGCCAGTCGGGAAGTAATATAACGTACAACGTACAAGCTCTGGCCGGGAAAATGAATTGTTAAGGGCTAAGCAAGGAAATTGAGATGTTCTTACAACAAAAGTAGCTACTGTTTTAGGAAAGCCTTACTCAGCTGGAAATACTAACTGTTCTTACACTTGATTCTTCTCTAGCTAAGAAAACACGCGTATGCTAGTAAAAATACTGAAATGGAGACCAGCTAGAAAATAAGAACACCTATTTCTCAGAACACCTCCCATTGGCTGCTTCTGTCTAGACACAGTTCACAAATGCCTACTGCACCTAGCTGGATATTGTCATTTTATCATTTTATCGCAAATACCCCCTTTCAGGCAAAGAAACAAAACCAAAAGATCAATAGACCTATATTCACAAATACATGAAAGCGAGGTGTTGGCTGCTCAAAATAGAACTTATTGCTATGCAATAACTTTCTCTTTTGCGCAACAAGTTCCTACTTTGAGCAGCCAACGCATAGTTTTCATAATCATATTATAAATATTAAGTCCACATATAGAGAAATACGGAACCGTATTTGATAACTTCCACTTTGTTTGTAAATAATATTTCATGGATAAAAATAATACTTTGGACGACCCGGCCATTTTGTTAAATGTTCTTTATAAACATATCCTTCTATTTCAGGATATGGTCTTTTATATTTGGTGCGCACGTAACACAAGACAGTTTCAATACCGTTCTCCTTGAGATTATGTGTTATATTAGTAAATTCGACTAGTTCTCCAGATTTATATATTAGCATATTGTGCTCGCCTATCCTTCCTTCTCGATTATTATCTGCAGTTGTGACGTAATAGAGATAGAAGAACCAATTCATATAGCCGTACCAAAAGTAATCCACATAACTTGGAGAATCTACGGAAACAGCTCTATCAAGAGCGATATAGGGTGGTATATTCTGTTTCAAATCGAAGATTAATCGTCCAATATTTGACGAAAATGTACAGATAGTATAATTTGAATAAGTGAGAAAATAAAGATCAATTAACATAGTCTCGATTGCCTCTAATGAATATCGTAACCGTCCATAATCCTTTTGCTGAGAGTTTGTATGAGAAAAGAACTGGTATTTTGTTGATGTCAGCAGTTTTAGTCGTGTCTTTATATTATTATCGTCACTTGCAATATATATATTTCTTTGTATGGCATTTGGGAAATATTTCTTGAAGTATTCTTCTGCAGGTCTCAGATAATTTGCTTCACTCATATAGTTACCTTCCCCGCTAGTAACCTTATCCCCTCGTCTTATATGCAATGCAACATAAGGATATTTTAAATTTGTAATATTTCTAATATAACTTATTTTCTCCATCAATTCATTATTCGGACGTAACATCAGATAACCAAGAAATTGCGATGAAAACCATAACCAGGGGTTTTTTATTTTGAATTTTAGCAATGCTATTTCGATTTCACGTGGTAAGGTTGTTGGTATATGCCTTGGATGTGGAAATTTCAATTCAGATTTGTAAGTTAGTACTTTATGGGAGCTGTCAATATCATAACCATTAGGCTCATAACAATCTTTTTCTTGTACATTACACTTTGATACATCTTTATATTTTTCTTTTAAATAACCACATCTTTTAGATTCAGGTTTTAAAAATCTTTTCAAGCCTCCAAAATGTTCGTATTCCTGTTGGTTTATAAACCATATACGACCAAGACCATACGCTGTTTGCATACAAACACCATATCTATGAATCATTGACCCCAAGCCAGCTATATTTCCTGCATTCTCACAAAAGATAATTTTTTTTGATTCACAATCTCCTTCTTCTTGTAACTGTTGGATCTGTTTCCATATTTTCTTCTTGATATCTTCTAAACTAGTAAAAACATATTTTGGATGTCGTTTGGCTTTGGTTTTTACTTTTTGAATTTTTGTATCTAATTTTTTATACAGCAATGTTTTATAAGTATGCAATCCTTTGTATTTCGTAATATATTCCTTTTGTACATAATTAATCTTTTTTTCTTCTTCATTTGTAATTGGAGTACGTTCTTCTTTCGGTCCGGTTTCGATGCGAGTACCTGACAGGTAGTAATGATGTATAGTGTACATTATGACTGTTTGTAGCAAAATTATATACAAACATTTCCACTTAGTTTTCATACCGATCTAAAAACGAAAATATTCTTACCATATATGACAATACGCAATCCATATACGGGATTGTATTTGGTAGTGTTGCATGTTGTGTCTAATTAACCCAGTTGTTTAAAGTCCGCTGTAAAAACTCTAGAACAGCGTTGTTCGAAGTGGTTTCTAGCGTCTTTACTGCGAACCTTGAACAGGTTTTTGCCCACCGGGTTACTTACGCAAAAAGTAATCATAAAAAAGATGGATTTCAGCAAGGTAATATTTCGTGCGAAACAAAAAGAAAACATTCCATTGGTAGAAATTGAAACCACATTCTACTTGGCTTCTACGCTGAATTTTAATTAATACCGAAATTTGGAGAATTAATCTCAATAAAAACTAAAAGTAGTTTCCAATCGTGTGATGTCAATTTCTACCAATGGACTTTCTTCTTTTGGCTTCAGCGCGGAATGTTTCGCCTAATGAAAAACAACCTTTAGACTTAACAGGAATTATAACACATTGATTAGAAATCATATAGTATTTATAAAATCATTTTTTATCATTTCCAAAATGTTTGAATAGATGCTGATAAATGTTTTACGTTTTCTTTATAGGAGACCTTTTCAAATTGTTAAATCTAACATCAATGTGCGTAATAAGGATGCTGAGATTATCGAATTGATAAAAACAAGAATGTCGATTGCTAAAGAATTCGTATCAAAAATAATATTTACTGAGAAGCGGCCTAAGTCAAAAATACTACAATTATTATTCGCATAGAAAAGCCAATGTACTTTTAATTCGAGAGCTTTTTCTGAATACAAATACCGATTTAATGTGATCGAGAACAAAAAAGATTATTCTTCCCATTAATCTCATATTTAAATTTAAATAAATGCGACTGCATTGAACGATATCAAAAAATGGTAGCACCTCAAGGGACATGGTTTAGTAAGCAAGACACAGACACTCGAAGGAGTGACACAATAGCCCATCGAAACTTTTTTATTTACATATCCACTACAATATCTTCTCTTTCTCCAACCTCGTTCCCAGGGCTTCTTCTCTCTTGCGTTAAACGTCAAGAGAGAAGAAGCCCTGGGAACGAGGTTGCTCTTATATATCTAAGTTTATGTTATGTCACAGCGCACGCGTAAAAGACTACTGAATACGGACCCTTCTAATTTCGTATTCATTACATTACACGTATTTATTTAGCTTGCAACTTGACTTAGTAGTAATGTTGCTTAAAGAATTTCTAAAATGTTGTATGAATGTTGCTATAGTGTTGCTTAGCAACCTCGTTCCCAGGGCTTCTTGCCTTTTTGAAACACGAACTGGGAACGAGGTTGTGTTGCTTAGCAATATGTCTGGAAAAAAAGGCAAACTCGTTCCCCACGCTTCTCTTAGCAATTTAATTTGCAGATATTTTGTTTTTAAAATTTTTAGTTGTTGCTTGTTTGTAGGAATATGAGTAAACACGTTGCTAAAGTTTTTATAGAATTTTTTACTGTTGCTTAGAAACGTGTTGCTTAGAAAAGTAATGTAGTCCGAGTACGGAGGAGGTATAAGAATCCGTATGCAGTAGACTTTCATTCCCAGTAGGCAAAAACTTGTTCAAAGTCCGCAGTAACGAAGCTAGAACAACATTGTTCGACGTTATTCTAACGCCTGATGCTAACATTGAAATTGTTTTGGCCTACTAGGTTGCGATAGAAAATAATGTTGAAGAAAAAAGTGCAGAATCAAATCGCAAAAACTTCAGTATTTTCTGTATGATCATCAATCGCAATAATAACTTCTGTATGATCTATATTATTCTTCTTAATGAATAGCTACTGCGTTTATATTCTGAATTCATTGCCAATTTCGCGAACGAATAGTGAATGAATGCGACCTACAGTAGCTAATGTGGATGCAAAAATTCGTTTGAATCTTTAAATACGAAATAGAATCGAAAATGTACTGCACATTTTTCTTCACTTATTCCAGAAATTTTGAATGTTTTGCAATGATAAATTCGACAAAGTTACATTTTTCAGCTATTTCTTCCACAAACAAGTTTCATATTATTAACGCTCTCCATGTTGTTATATAATTTTCTACTTTTTATAGTATTCTCTCAAGTTCTTCTTCTTGGATTACAGTGGACAATGAATGACTTGTTCAAAGTCAACAGTAAAGACGTTAGAACAACGTTGAAAACGACGTTCTAGCGTCTTTGATGTGGACTTTGAACAAGTTTTTGTCATTTTATCTTGTTTTCTTTAACTCTCTTCAATACTGATATAACTAATTTCTCAAGCTGTTCTCAAATGTCATTCCTGTCAAAAATGCTCTCCTTCGCGATGAAAATTAATTTTCAGTAACGGATTTACAAATTTGTTAAAAATCTAAGCATTCAAGACTCAATGCCACAGTGTCGATTTACACGATCTATTCGTCATAATCGACATCAACACGTATTCGTAGAACATTCTTTTATTTAATTAAATCACACCTCGACGGAGGAGAGTGTGATTTGTTGAAATGGGCTTTCGTCGTGTGTAAGAACATTTTTCATCTCAACGCGCCTTTATGATAGTTACATGAACTATTAGCTGCATTTAAAGAGATACTTTTTCTGACTGACTACTTTTTAGGAGAAAAAAAATCGATTCCACACAATAATTAATTTGTTACAACTTTATAAAAACAGTCACGGAATGCATAACAGGGTGGTATTTTTCTGGCCTTATTTCCGAACTTTTCTGATTTTCAAATTTTGGAACATTTTGAGGAAGTAAAAGAGGTTTTAAACCGCTCGTATTTTCCGATTTGTATGTTTATGTGACAAATCGGGGAAGTACTGGATGGAGGAAGCTAGCTGCAGAGTAGAGCTATAGTATAAGTATCCCTACTATAAATATATGTGAAATTAGAAAGTTGTAGAATTAATTTGAGATGCCATTGTTCTAACGAAGCTACTCGCGCTTAAAAGCCCTCCCCAACTCCACTCCTTTTGAACCAATAACGATCTAGTGTAATAAATAAGTATCACTTTCATATACAATTCTGTTGCAATAGTCCTTTTCATAAAATAATGAAAACGAGACGTTCGTTGTTCAAAGTAGAACTTGTTACAATGCAATAACTTCCTTTGTGTGCAGTGACTTAAATCACTGCAGACAAAGGAAATTATTGTATTGTAACAAGGTCTACTTTGAGAAATGAATGCTTCGTTTTTATTTTTTTATGAAGAGAACTATACATATCTCTTCTTCTAGACTTGCAGCCCTTGTAAACTGAAACTTAATGGAAACTTATTTATCGGGTAAAGTAAAGCAGGCTATATTTACGGCGGTAATCTCTAGGCGAAACATGGACTTACACAACTCGCACAAAGTCACGCAATAGCTTCACTTACATTCTACAAAATCCTGGCTACAAGATTTTCTTTGAAATATCGGTGCCGCCATGGGGAGTGCAAGAATTTCAGGGTGATATATATTAATTCTTGAAGTGAAAAATAGTGAAAAGATAGTAGCGGTGAGCGTAAGCAAAGAAATTTTAGTAGAAAACAAGCAAGAAATTTGAAAGGAACTGTTAGATTTAAAATGAAATATCACAGCTAAATGCTGTTGCTTAAAGCAATGTACAGTATGTATGATGTAATAGATCTCGTTTTACTTCTCGTTCGTTTAGTAGTTTACCTATAAGAGCTGAAAGCCGTCTTGTTTTCCCTTTCGATCCGTTATGGTATTTTTCTTCTCTTCATAGGAATATTGGCTCTTCTAAAGTATGTGTGACTAAAGCACGTGTGACTGAAAAATACAAAGAGTATTGTGTGTTACTTTCATCGTTATCAATGTATCTTCGTCGTTTCGCCGTCAATTACGATAATATCCATGTAAACTGCTGGCTTGACTTGTCTACCCTATCTTTCAAATCTTCAGGAAGAAAAGCTGCGAACTCATGACAAATATAAAACATGATAAACCCATACAAGTGTGTCTTCGTCCAAACTAATTTATATATAGCCCTTCAGGCGCTCTGAAAAGGAAAGGCTATAATTTATATACTACTTTATTCTGTAAAGTTTGGTTTAACGATTTAATTATTTTGATACGTGGCCATAATATAGCCATGATGTTTATTTTTTGTGTATTTGCACTTGCGTGGACTGGATCCAGAGGGTAATTGAGCATCCCTAACTTTGGTTTTAAAATTTTAAAAATATTTATATTTTGTGTTGTTGTTTTTTCAGAACGTTATTTTTTTAACCGTAGCCTGTCTTATGACTATGTTTGGACATATTATTTGCACGCTTGAAGATTTTTGAGACCTATTGTGCAAAAACATTTACGACGATTTCGATTGGCTAAAATCACAAAACTGTATAATTACCAAATCACCCATGCGAATAAGTTGTGTGTGAAAATAATTATGAAGGAGAGTTTGTTTATATACGAAATACAACACCCCCGTCAATTTGAGTTGATTGGAAGTGATCTGCAGGTCTAATTAAAGACCATGAAGAATTCCGAATTGTTATAGTCTTTTGCACTGCGTGCTTATTCGAGCTTCGCACTCACCGTGACACTATTCCCGTTGCGTCACTATTGTCGAATGCTTGCGAAAGACTATTTAATAGTCTCATCTTCTTCTTATAATTTACTTCTTTTAGAACGATCTCATTTATAATATTTACGGAGGAGAGTCAATGATCTTGCAACGGATTTGTTTTTTCGTCCTGATGAAACCAATCTATTGCTAGCTCGTTGACAATGCACTCTTCTGTTTAGTTTCTTTTTCCTTCATTATGTGTAAATTTAGTTTATTTAGATCTAACAAAAATCTAGCAAAAAACGTTTTCTAAAGATTAATCTGGCCGATTTTAGCTACCATCTTGAAAAATCGGCTACGACCCCAATCTATGTTCTTTCTACAGATTATTTCGAGTCGTAGCCGATTTTTCAAGACCGTAGGCAAAATCGGCTCGATTATTTCGCAGCGCGTAAACGTAGCTTAACGAAATTTTGATCTTCCTTTTTTGCCATAACCAGCGTAATGTAGCCCGAATAAGAAGGACGTAAATTTATATATTTCTCAGTCGATAAAAACTTGGGTAAAGTCCGCAGTAACGACGCTAGAACAACGTCGCAGTATAGAAGTTATAACTACTGCGGACTTTGAACAATTTTTTGTCCCCTGGGTTTCGACCAGCATAGTATGAATTTCATTTCGAAGTTAAATAATATATAGGCTTGAATATTTGTTTCGTTATAAGTTAATAAAGTCTTCTTAAGTATGATTGATTTGAAAAGGTATGCAAAATATAATGATTAAATGACTCATTGAACTTATTTTTGTCTATTTTGTTTATTTTTTTTCTCTCTCAATTACTATTTTTTGTAATTTCAGAAATTAACTAATTCATGCCTAATCTTAACTGAGGTTCGGAAATCCCGAGATAAGAAAACCGAGTTACGGACCCGAGTTACGAATATGACGTCATAACCCGAGTTATCTAAATTTTCGTACCTCGGTGATTTAGACACAAATAAAATTTCCGAGTTATTTAACTTGGGAATTTTAATCGATTAAAATTTCCGAGTTATTTAACTCGGGAATTTTAATGGAAAGAAAATCCCGAGTTATTTAA
>JAULBZ010005849.1:0-12981 GCA_032360805.1 Neoturris breviconis
TCTCTGCAACAATCATTGTGTAGCTTTAATCTAAGAAATAAACGACAGAAATTTTTTGACCTTAGTTCTCCTTTAAATTGTGAAGAGGAGCAGAGAGGTTAAAATAACTGCTGGTCATCACTATGGAGGAGAAGTTTCAGAATAATTTTAGCCAAATTGGCTGAAAATTTTCTGAAACATCTCTCCTCCCCTGTGACGAGCGGCAGTTATTTTAACCTCCCTGCTCCTCTTCACAGTCTTATTTTTTCTGAAGTTATATTTTTCATGTCAACTAGGTTATTGACAAATAATTTAATGATGGTTCCAAATCATATGCAAGGAAATTTAGCAAAATCTATTTGTCGAAGATAAGTAATATTTTATTATGATTTAGATGCTCGGGAACGATTTCATTATATGATTCTTTTGCTTGTGGTTGCTATGAGAAATCTCACAGAATATGATTGGGACATTGGTAAGCTCTATGTGCGAAAGATAAGAACACGTGATCACTCCTCCTATTATTTTAATCATTTTAAGTCTTCAATTGTCGATCAGTCGATTTCTACAAGGCGAAAAATTCACTTTGAAAGCGAAAAGAAGACATTCTATTAGCAGAAATCAACGTCAACCATTATATTGGATCTTTTCTATAAAAAAAAATACTTTTAAAATTTAAAATAAATACAGTATCCTCAATTAAGCACCTACCCTGTGATAAGCACCCCTCTCGTTTAAGCGCCCTTTCAAAAATGTTCTAAATTGATAAGCCTAATTGATCACTATGGAGGAGAGAATTTTGAGCATTGCTTCCTTTTTAGCTCGAATCAATGCTCAAAAAGCACTTCTCCACAGTGTTTATCTGCACTTATTTATATAACTACAATGCATGATAAAAAAAGAATTACATTTAATTCATTATTTTTTACAGAATATGCTTACACAACATTTTTACCATTTGCGTCAGTTGTGATTGGTTCAGAATTTATTGTTGATTGGTTTAAACATGCATTTATTACAAAGTTTAATAATATACAACCAGAGGTACACTTTCATTCTTCTTTATTCATACTCGGTGTTCGAAACAAGAGCAAATATTCGCTGTGGAGGAGAGATTTTTGAGCATTGGTTATTTGCTTTATAACTGGTTACGCTCGGGACAAAACAAAGGGTAAAACAAACAATAAATAACAACTGTATTGGCTAAATTATTGGAGCAGGGAAGTACATTCGAACCTACTGATGGTCAACAATGACCGAACAAGGCCAAGCAAAACGCTTGGACCTTGATTCAAATACAACTGACTTAACCTAAACCCAACAATGGTCTTCGATGACCGACAAGCCTCCGATCCACATTGACCAGCACTTGCCTCAAAACCTATAAACTGGTCGACTATGACCCAGTCTAAACTATGGAGCAACTAGTCGACTATGACCAAGTCTAAAACAAACCTGAAAACTTGCCTGCGAATGTACCCCCCAAATTACCCCACCTTACCTAGCCACAATTAGGAAAAGACACACCTAAATCTGAGTCCCAAACCCTAGTGGTCTGACGTCCGAAAGCTAAGGCCTAACATAAATTATGTACAGAACCATCACCAAGACGTAAATACCTTCTATACGCATCGCTGGACCATCGACCAAGGATCTGTATCATACTGTCCGGAATGCCAGCTGATGCATCAGCCGATGCTCAAACGATGTGGAAAGAATGATTATTGATGTTACGTACACCTGGCAAACAACGACGGAAGAAGAGCACAATGTCTTGACGAATAAAGTAGCTACCAAAACTCCAAATAAACAGAGGGCCTGTACCAGACGGGTCCCTCATGAGAGCGACTGGGCAAATAGTAACACGGATACCAGCCACCAATATGGTACATCTCCCTCTTTAAAAGGATCAGTCTTTGACGCTTTAATGCGAACATTCATGACAGTGAAATAGAAGAATTTAATACTTATAGTTTATTTAGACTTTCTCTAAACAGAACAAGCCACTCCAGGCCTATAATCATGGAAGAAATTATGGGACATTTTTGCAAATTTTGGCAAATTTCCGACGCTGCAAATAAAACATAAATGCGGAAAACGACTGCCTGGATTCCTTAGAGATTTATCGGGTAGACTCAAGATTTAGGGCGTCCAGGTTATTTGCAAACTGGACAGATTCTGTGGTTCCTAACAGTCTAGTACCCTTGTGCCGTTCGTCCTGCTAATCAAAATTTAAGGCTTTCTGTCTAAGTGAAAATTCCGAAATTTTTGCACGAATTTCACTATCTCTCCATAATTTAAATTATTTTATTTCCATAATTGTAGTGCATAGGTGTTTTAAATAGAACTTTTCTTGTCGTAATTAAAAACAAAGACCTAGTTTTTTGCAGAGAGCTGCAGAATCCAGGGCTCTGTGCACTCTTTCATTTTACGCTAATTTTGATCAGTTTCTAACTTAATTTTCGGTTATATTTGTTGTTTAGGTTTACACTACTTATCGTACATTTCTCGCAAAGAATATCCTACATAGTAAACGTGATGCGGTATTAATATTTATTTTAACATTTGTGTTTATAACTTCACATACGGTATTTAGTTGGGACATATATCTTATTTGGTTTATGGATTTTTTCTTTAGTAAAAAGAGGAACGACAGATAAAAATACATAATTCAACATTGAGTATGCGTCAATCAGCAAACATAATCTTTACTACACTTGCAAACTCTTAAATTAACTACTAAGAATTTAGTTAGGTGTACGCCAATTCTTAGTTTATTATATTCCCAGAAACTTGTTTACAGTCAGCAGTAACGACGCTCGAACAACGTTAAAAACGTATTGCGCACTTTGCACAAGTGTATTTGGATTAGTTTTTTACTTTCTAGCAATTCTCTTAAAACTATATTTGTAGATTTTTACTGGACACACAGATCAAGTATCGCGCCGTATGGGATTCACAGCTTTACCGATGGCTATTCTGGTGAGTTTTCTGTTCGCGCATGTTCTCAGTTGCTTATCGCGTGAAATCTGTGGTAATCTCTATTTTCACGGGTATTTTGCGAATACGCTATTGTTCATGTGTTTTACTGTGTGGTATCCTAGAGATTAAGAAGAGATGGGGGAATCTGCGAGTGAGAGTATTGTGTCAGTGACCCCCAGTGCTAATATGACGTAATCTTATTTAGTTGATAAAGATTGTTGGTCAGTGTATTACATTATCTGGATGGGCTGGTGTAGGATTTGCCCTCCTAGGATATCTTTGGTAAGTTTTTGAAACTCTTTAACAGGGTAAAAGAAAAGGTCCATATATATTGGTAGCGTGTTACAACCAAACTTGACCTGAGAAATCTGTATTTTTTAACTTAAAGTACAACACTCTTGCACAAAATTCTGGCAAAATATATAGATTGCTAGCCAGAAATCTCGTCCTTATTTATGTTCACCTCGCGCAACTCTATTTTTTTCTGGAGATAATTTCTGAGGTAAAAGAGAGATAAGGAATAAAACACTCATCCTACTGGTGATCTCCTACTGGTAATAGTACCCATGGGCAAAAACTTGTTCAAAGTCAGTAGTAAATATACTAGAATAACGACTTCAAGGTGGTTCTAACGTCTTTACTGCTGACTTTAAACAAGTTTTTGTAGGTACTTGCAAGGAAGAATCAACAATCTTACAATTTCATTGGTTTCTTCTTGACAAAGGAACCAATCAATTGCAAGCAAACCCTTCTCCTTCATGATAGAAACCTTCCCAATTTGTTCAAAGTTCGCAGTAAAGACACTAAAACAGCGTTGAAAAGGGAGTTCTAACGTATTTACTGTGGACTTTGAACAGGTTTTTGCCTACTGGGTCCTTCAAGGATTATAATACATCTCACATATATCTCGTTTTATGTTTTTTAGTTTGTGTGCATTAAAGCTGATAATCAGTATTCGAATATTTGGAAAAGCTGTTCAGTACGTAAAAGAAGAGCGCGTTGCTCATACTAGTGAACAAAATAAAGAGAGAATATATAATCCAAGTTGGTCGTTTGAACCATTGACTAGTGTACAAGAAATACACGGTGGTTTTAATAGCGAAACTCGGTTATTTTCACCAAAATCTTCTGTTACCGGAGATTCTTCATTATAGAACGTTTTTATAGACGTGGGATATTTGGTTTTTAATATATTAATATATGACTTCTTTTTTAGCACCAAAAACCTTTGAACATAACTTGGGCGCACGATATTGGAACAACTTAGAAACAACGTCAAGAGGTTCCAACGTCTTGTGCCGGCAGGAAAGGCAGTCTTTTTTGTGTATGCATATATACACTAAATCATCTTTGTATTGGAATTGTTTTGTTGATCTCTGAAGAGAGTAGGACACCTATTCTCCGTTTAAACTCCTCGTATATTAAACTCCATAAAAAACTGCATATTCTCGTGGCTTATATCAGAGGTTTACGGTCTCGAATATTCATGTGGTTCCAAATGTTTCAAATGATAAGCTTGTTGTTTTCTACTGGGTTAGGTTGTTCTAAACCCGGTTCAAATATTTTTACTTAGTATAGCTTCTTTATTTTCGTTAGGGACCGTCTCAAAATTTCGCTCCAAAACCAACTTTTTTGGTACAGTTAAATCAACTAAACTTGACAAAATTCAACAAAAATGAATCTACAGAAACCAATCCATTGATTCAATACTCTTCCTACTTTTGAGACGGTCTCTTACGGATTATCTTTTTTTTCCTGTTTCTTTACTTGACCTATAACAGTCTAATTTTTCACAAAATTATAGTAAAAATTAATCTTAATAGTCTTAATTGCAGTACCTATATATTAAGTTTAGTCTTAATTTCAGTACCTATATATAAGTTTACTTTCCAGCTTGCTTATTTAAGAAACGAACATTTGTAATCATCTGGTATATATTTAGATTTATCAGAGTCTTATTCATATGGTAGCCTACTCCACAGATTCAACTTTGATGTATATGAAACATTTTGTGGAGTTTGTGGAAGATGCTATTCCAAATGAGCAAAAACTTGTTACTTGTTCAGGGCTCGAAATAACAGCCGGTCATCACTGTGGAGGAGAGATTTTTCAGAATATTTTCAGCCAAGTTTCCACTGTGATGACTGGCTGTTATTTCGAGCCCTGCTTGTTCAAAGTTTTTGCCCACTGGGTTACTTGGGTTGATTAATTATTTACTTTTAATTTCTTACTGTTTTCTTTTAAAAACAAGTTGATGTAAATCAATCTTGTTTCCAGGACTTCTTCTCTCTTAACGACGTCCCTGGGAACGAGGTTGGATGTAAATATAAACATTTTGTAGATAATAACATACATTACGACATCATGTATTGTTTCTCTTGCTGCGTCTAGTAGTTTTCTTGTCAACAACATAAACAACAAATATTAAACAGAATAAAGGTGCTACCCAAGTTCGTCCTCACACATGCCTTTTGGGTTTTTTTTATTATTGACTTGGGCATTATAAGAAAATTGGAAACAAAATCGTCTAGTAAGATCCAAGAAAAACTTGTCCAATATCCTGGCGTCCTTACTGCGGACTTGCATCAAACCCATTGGAGGCTACCTCAATTTTCAGAAAGTTTTGTGACAAAACTACTAAAATTTAATTTAGCTGCTATCAAAAATTATGCTCGTCGTGTCCCTGTTCAATTTTTGACACGGTTTTTCGAATCGATTAAGTCTATTTTTCAAATTACCGTCGATATTTATGAAAATAATATAGATTACAGTAAATTATTGTCTGTGCAACGTGGTGTCCGTATATAAAGGCCAATTTCCACTACCTACATGCTGCGTATTTTTGTCGCACCGGCCACTGACTAAATTTTGTTTTTCGTTTTGAGGCGGACATAGACGCGTGCATTGACAATTGACCAGAACTTACAAAACTCACAAAATTCGCCTCATGGATAAAAAATGTGCATGCTCTCTGAAGAATTGCTCGTTGATCGCTAACCAATAACGCTACGATGGAAATCGGCCTTTGTATATGTAGAAGAGCTGAACTGAAAATTAAAATTCTTTACTGAAACAGCAGAACTGTTAAGAAAGCAATTACCTTTCGCTAAATTCCTCATGAAAGATTAAATAATTCAAGAGCTGTCAAATTTGAATTTATTTAGATTTACGTAGGTCAGTTTGTTCGATTGCACCGTAGAGTTTGGAGCTTTAAAAAATCGGACTTTATTTTCGTAGTAAATTTTTTTTACACTAAAGAATAAATGTCTCGATAATAAAGGAAAAACAAAATAAAGGCATTCGTATTTTACCCAAAATAGTGGATATGTTCGGGAGAAAAAAAAGAACAAAGTGGTCATTGAATTATTCTTTCGGTTAGCTAAAAACATTTTTTTTGTTTGTTTCTCGCAATTTTAAAACTTTTAATAATAAAATTCCCAATGAACAAGAACTTGTTCAAAGTCGACAGTAAAGACGCTAGAACAACGTCAAAGCTACGATCAAAGACGGTGTTATTGCGGACTTTGAACAGGTGCTTCTAACGACTTTGAACAAGTTCTTGCCCACTGGGTTACGGATAAGGTAGGTAAAAGAGATATAAGGAATAAAAAGTTGAAGGTTGGTAACTGGTAGCTAAGCACACATAATTTATTCAGAATAGTTAGCAAGGATTAGCCTTTGACCCGGAGGAAAAGATCTCAGAAAGGTCCCTGTGTAGTGTTTACAATTGTCGTCCGTAATTAACCATAATTTTCTTTGCGCTCAGAGTTTGCCCTTATGTCTCACTTGGTTTACCACCGCTCACGTAGGTTATACCCTGTAAATTGTGTTGAAATAAGCGATTCTTTTATCGAAAAATTGAAAATGTGTTGGGTCAAAACAAATCCTCTATCTTAATATGCTGTAAGGTAAGTAATTAGAACATGTAGTAAACCAATCCCAGACCTTCTTCTCTCAACCTCGTTCCCAGGGCTTCTTGCCTTTTAGCTCTTCCGTGTTTGAAAAGGCAAGTAGCCGTGGGAACGAGATGGCTTCTTTCTTTTTAACTGAAAAAGGGAGATTTAGACGTCAAGAGAGAAGAAGCCTTGTTTTTTTTGTTCTTTTTTTAGAGCAGAGGCTTGGGATCGAGGTTGGGTGTTGACTTGAATTATAGGGTAAAAAAAAAAAAGAACTAAAGGTTATAGATGCGGCAGATACTGATATAGATATAGACTAGGGTGACAGGAAATGGAAATGGTACTTAGGCTTATAGAGTGTAAGTACCGAAATAAAAGATATGGAAACGAAGTAGTTATAAAAACAAATATGTAAATTCGTTAAGCGATTCAAATGTTTACTATCATAATGGCGGGCAAAGATGTGTGCTGTGATTTGTTGATCTTTTATAAATATTTTAAAGGCGAACGTTTGCATTTTTACTTAACACCATTGTTCTTTTATATGTATCCTATCACCTATTTGTACAGGGAAAGCTTTTTTCAAAAATTTATTAATGAGAGAAAGCCACAAAGACGAGCTACGCACGATACGTGCGCGCACTGTTGTGGTGACAGCGGTGGACTAAAAAACAGTCCGGAGGGAGGCCGCGGGAAATCGAATCTTTGCAATTGCACGCTTAGCTATATGTGTATCTTATCTTATCTATCTAACTTTGCAATTGCACAGTTAACTGTGTCATTGTGTTTCTAACCTTGTAATTGCAAGGAATCCTGCTGTAGTAAGAATGTAGTAAGAATACTTTTCTATTTTACTTATACGTATCATCATGTATTATTCTGCACATCAGTTTCCTATACCTTTCTGTCTGTTTCGCATCGATAGCGGTACATTTTAGCGATAACAGGCTGGACTGAACTTAAGCATGTTAAGGGTATCTTTCAAGACCACTTGGATCAAAATCGGGTATTTCCGAATACCAGAAATATTACCAGAGAATATCTCCAGATCTTACTCCCGGTGACTTCTTCTCTAATGCCGGATAGCTACACCTGTGTTAAATTCCAGACAGTGATTGTTTTAGGGGGGAACCCCCCTCCCTCCCTTACCTGTTAGTGTCCATTCTTAAAAAAATATATTCATTAAAACTTGACCACTCATGCTTCAAAAAGTCTGCCCGTCTTCCGTTGTATTACCGAACGGCTATCGCCTTTGTTTCAGCCGTTTTATCTGGAATAACAAGTATCCGGAATTAGACGATGATACGCTACACTTTTTGAAGGAAGAGTCCAGCACGGTATCAGCAGGTCCTCGCAAGAAGGGGAGGGCCGGCGAGTAGTGATAAAAAATAAGTTACACTGCACTCCTGATAGCTCAACACTGCAATCAGTCGGTATAACTGTGAAACCTGGAATACGTAGAGTTAAAATATTTGATAAAACAGGCCAGGACCAGGAGGTTGGCCTTAGAAGTTGTAGATAGAATAAGAACATGCTTTTATCTCTATATCATCAATAGGGAATAGCACTACATCGTGCACACAATAGTAAAAATCCTCCTTAGACTTGAGATTTAAGGAAAACGCACAAGTAAAAAATAGTACAGTACTACCTACTCAAAATCTACTCTAGAATACAAATCAAAAAACAATCCCGTTTAGTGCCATTTTGTGTTTTTTAAAACCAGTCTATTGATGTTATCTTGTAATTACGAAGATTTGTGTTATTGTAAAACCATGCAAACAGAACAAGTGCTCTGGAAAAATACTTAATATGGCACTTCCATTCTCATATTGCCACTTATAACGTCAATTTTATGTTATCATTCAAAATATGGCCAGATACGGTGTCATGAACTGTAGCTAGCTAAACTTCCAGCTCCACCCATCTCACAAACGTCAATTTAAAGACAGGACAACTTGTATGGATGTGTCCCCAAGGATATTTATTGGTGTTTGCGATACACATGGCTTGCTAATATCTCCTCACAATCTCTGTGCTCTTGAAGATAAGGGACAGGATGTTTCCAAAATAGATTTTTGTGCATGGCGGGAGACACTTCCACTACGAAAACATTCCCCATCAACTTGACTTATCTGTTTTTGCTGTGTCTACTGTACATGTGCATAATATTCTAGGGACACAATTTCAGAGGTCTATTTCATTTGTTATACAAAATAAATCTTCAGTTTCCTTTCAATGTGTATTTTAAAGGTTAAAATTACTACTAGACTATTTCGATATTTTGTTCTTATCCATACTTCTTCATACCATTATATATATATAAACCTGATGATTGGTTGATGCCATGAAGCACAGTGTTGTATAAAATGAGTATTTAATTTGTCAATCTCCAAACATATATATTCGCTCCTACATGTCGAAATCATTTATTTAAATTATATATCTATATAATACACCAATGCGTTATTTTTTAAATTTATAAGCACATACATATCATTTTACTGGTTTTATGTACATGTTAAAAATGTATTAAAACTAAAGCTAAAATATTTACAACGTTTCGATGCTTATAGCATCTTAATCATGTATATAATATATATACATATATACCTGATTTATATATATGTACCATCAGGTCCTGATGGTACCAGTTTTAGTTACGTTCTTATAGTTAATATATTTTCATTTTATCTTTTTTTATTTTAAGGATTATCCTATTCACTCTGATGTACTAGAAGGTAGTGGTAGGGTAAACTTTTATTATCTTGTTAATTAATTTTGTCATTTTATCCCACTTATACTTTTAGTTCCATTTACCATATATATATATCGTCTTTTGTTTACACAAACCTCCTCTTTGTCAATGGGTACTTAGTTACTCTATATACTCCAAGGAGGTCTTCCTTTATATGTATAATAGTTATATTTATAGTAGAAGTGTGTACATCTTGAATCTAGCCTGGGAATAAGTGTTAGACGTCATCTGTGGAGTAGCGCTTTTTGATTATAGTTTTCAGCTACAAAGATGGAGACTGTACTCAAACGGAGCATTTCTATCATTGTATTATTGTTTATGATAACACTTTGCAAGTCATTAAGCAAAATAATTGTAAAAGTTAAGTTTCCAGAGCATCTATTCAACAAAAACAAATTGAACAGGAACTGAACTATTGGAATCTGATGTGTTTACAGTGATAAAAATACAGTAAGAACATAATTACTGTGAAGGAGGGATTTTTTAGAATTGCTTCAATCTTTGTAACCAGAAGCTATGTACAATATTCTCAAAAACACTTTTCCACAGTGATTATATATTTGCTCTTACAGTATTTCAATCATTGGTTAATTATATACTGTTTAATAACTTGGTTAATTACAGCTGAATATATAGATTTTGAAATAATAGATATTTACTACTAAAATTGGTAATACTATTACCACCGGCCCCCTGCCATCAGGGGGCCTAAAAAGAGACTTCAAATTTAAAGAAATTGTCAAAGAAGAGCTCCAAAAGCTAAGGTATGTACACACTTGAATTTTGACGATTTTAGATTATTTAACCACAAAAAAGTTGGTTTTGGAGGGAAATTTTGAGATGGCCCTTAAGAAACACTGTGCACTTTGCTATGCGGAAATTATTTTTATTAATATTTAAATTATACTACATTCTGAATTTGTTATTGAAACTCCAAAGTGTTGAGGGCTTTAATTCAATAAATTGAATGATACATTTGGGGGTTAAAAGAACTGCTGGTCATCACTGTGGAGGAGAGATTTTTCACAATATATTTAGCTCAATTGGCTGGAAATATTCTGAAACTTCTCTCCTTCACAGTGATGACCGGCAGTTATTTTAGACCCTGCAGATTTCAAAATAGATTAGTTTCATCGTAGTAATGTAGTTAACTAAAGAGGTTGATAGTGAGAAGAACAATAAAAAATTTATCAATATCAATAATACTCTTTTTTTAATAAATATTGTGGTCCAAAAAAGTTGCATACTGTATAGTCAATCTCATGTATTCAAATTGCAGAAGAGACAAGAAATATGTTCAATTATATGATTGTAACTGTAAAGGTTTGAGGACATTATCTCGAGCAACAGATAGATTAAGATTAAGACAAGATTTATTTAAAGCATATTATATTTTCCTACATTAAAGTTATTTTTTATTTTTATTAAGTATATATACACACAATACTATGATGTATAATGTGTGTATGCAAATCATATTTCCTTGGTTTTACTTTAACTCGGTTTGGTGGACTACTTTCAATGTTGTACCTTTGATTTTTCTTTTTAGTTTTTATGCAGAAGTAAATATTCTATCAAAGTCTGACTCAGGTACAAAATGGGCAAAAGTTTTCTCTGGAGTTGTACCAATGAAAGGTTTAAAATTCAAGGTAAATATACAAATATCTATAACTTTTATGATATAAATAATACAAAGAAATCTGTATATGAATGAAAAAGTCAGTGAAGAGGTGTTCAAGTATATTTTGTATCTTCTCATCATTCTTGTTTCACTTTCTTCATTGTCTTCATTGTTTTTTACAACAAACAGTTCTCTGCTTTTCTGCAAAATTTACACATGTGAATTTTTTATTGGTTTCTTATTTTGGTTTCTAATCACATTTAGTTTAAAGTATTTGCATTGTATAAAATTGTATTAAAATCCAATCACATTTAACTTTTGAAATGTTTATTTCATAATAAATAATGTTTTAAATAGTTTTTAAGTAGATTATGTCTAGACATATAGTTCTTTTGCTGTATTGTTTTTAAACTTGATAAGCAATTAAAAAACGGGTGGAATTAATACAGATTTGAGTGATAATTCTATAGTTCCAATCAATTATTTATAGACATTGTTAGAAATATATAGTAGGTAAAAACTTGTTCCAAGTATACAATAAAGATGCTAGAACAACCTTTTCAACGTTCTAGTTCTAGTTTCTTTACGAAGAAAGCAAAACTTTTTACATAGACTTACTTGTGGGCAGGCCACTATGTTCACAAGCGAATTTGGGTTATATGAGGTGTTGTAAGTTAGAATATCATCAGTTCAAATCATAGCACAACTTCACAACTCCACTCTAAAAATAGGGGTTATACATGCCATAATACGGTAAACAGTGGTTGAAATAAGTGTAAATAATAATTTAATTTTTAATAATAATTTTAACATTTATACAGAATTAATTAATGTACATGTCTATATATCCATAACCTGTTTTATTGTTATGTCCCCATTTCTTTAAGGAACTGTTCAGATTGGAATCAACGCTATCAAATTTAGTCACATACCAATTTTCATCAAAAATGAAGCACTTTTTTGGCCAAAAAAGGGATTTTTAGTCCGAAATTTGAAAAATTGATCTCAGATTTGGAATCAGCACCATCAAATTGGGTCACATACCATTTTTTTATCAAAATCAAATAAATTTTGATTTTTGGCCAGAATGTGGCCAAAAAAGTTTAGAAAATTGATGCCAGATTTGACCATCAAATTTAGTTACATACCAATTTGCCTAAAATTTGACCGAAAAGCATATTTCTGGCCGGAATTTTGAAAAATAAAAACTAGATTTGGAATCAGCGCCATGTCAGCATTTGATACGGAATTAACGAATGTGGCCATATACTACAAATTTGGTTCTTCAGAGAGTACAGTTTTCTTATATTTTTGGATAGTATATAAACATCTAATATTAAATAAAAAATATAATAAAACATTTTCATTGTATTTTGATCAGTAATTATGCCAATAACTCTACAAGAAGTCAACGAGAAAGAATCCTAAAACCCCAGGGTGAATACATCCTCTGAAAAAAGAAAGAATGAGATAACTTTAAGGGACCTCCTCAAAAATAAGATCTACAGAGAAGATTACTGAGTCAATGATCTTGTAATGGATTGGTTCCATTGCAAGCTCATTGACCTAACACACTTCTGCATAGATTCGTTTTTGCTGAATTTTGACAATTTAAATGATTTAACCCTGACAAAAAAGTTGGTTTTTGAGAAAAATTTTGAGATCCCAAACAAATTAGATAATTTACGAAATGATGTAAAATATGTACTATGAATTTCATTGTTTTTATGTAGAATATGACAGGA
>JAULBZ010005851.1:0-12980 GCA_032360805.1 Neoturris breviconis
GGTATCAGGTTTTAACACGGTGCTGTATAAGCCGGGTGGGCGTGATTCGTTGCAAGAATTCGTTCTGGACGGACGGACGGACGGACGGAAGGACGGACGGAAGGAGACAGGATCGGTAAACCAAACAATCTCTGCTTTTAGCGAGATTGAATAATAACCATCATATGAAACGGAAGGAATAGAATTTTTCCTCCTTGTTTGTATTTAAACGTCGTATTGGTTAGTTCAGAATGATTTTCATATTTGGTATAATTTGTAAAGTTATTCAATGTTGATGATGCAGCATCTATTGATATATTTGTTGAAAATAATAACAATTCCATCTTTAAAGTGTGTGATGCAGTTAGCTAAGCAACTTTACAATTTATATTATATGTTAGTTTTATGCTCTCACGAATGGTTTGAATGAGCATATAAGATACATTTATTTAAAGCTTGACTTCCATTTTTATAGCTTTCGAAGCACCTGTTTACTCTCTATTCGGAGTTTCTTTTTTAACTATTCCTATAACAGTACAGTACAATTGAAGTTATGCAAATAATCTTGCTTTTTAAATTACACCTCAACGGAGGAGAGTGTGATTTGTTGAAATAAGCTTCTGTCGTCTGTCAGACACTTTTTTAGATTTTAGCGCACATATGATCAGTTACATGAACGACTTGCTCGTTGCGTATAGCGAGTGTTTTTCAAATGACTACTTTCAAAATAGCAAATTTTTCCGCTTAAAAATTCGTTCGTTACAACTTCATAGGACTTTCACATAATGTCACCCTGTTTCCAAACTTCTCCGATTTTCAAAATTTTGAACATTTTCAGTACGTCAAGACCTTTCCATTCGCCCGTACCTTCCAAATTTTTTGTGTAATTTCCAGGCAAAAAGGGGAAAGAAAATGGTCAAAGGAGGACAGATAGCTATACCTTCTAATTGATGACTGAAAGAAGATAAAAGGAATTGCCTGAAAGGTATAAAACTATAAGATTTTGATTTAATTGTCTCTATATGATACTAGCTATTAGCAACTGTGTGTAAGAGATTCATGCAGTGCACCTGATTAAGCCTTATTGACTCACTCACCACTTGACAACGAACGGGACATACATGAGGTTAGGTTACATACAGAAAAATAAATAGACTGTTCCATCTTTTCTCACATTTTTCGCAGGACTATATGAACCTATACAGGGTGTAGGTCTATATTGCTTTAAACTTTCTTCTGTTGTGTTGTGGTGCCACTGTTGCCATGCCCAACATTTCACTCTAGGTGTATATGCAAGAAAGAAAATACAGGAACATATCCAGGGCAATTTTAATACCTGTATGCAGGCGTATGGTTCCAATAGAAATACAACGAAAAAGCTGTCGTGATATAGAAAATTCAATATCTATATCAAGGACTGCAAACTATCGATATTATCGCGATCGTAAGGGCAAAAATGCTACGTTCGATATCGCAATATATCGATATAAAATAACGTATAAGATTCATTTTTTTTTAAAATTGAACATTTTGATTGAGGATTGTTTTTTATTCAAGTTCTTGTTGCCCAGCTGACAAATATATATATATAAAAGCAGTGAATGTGTTTTGTAGGAATTATATTAAAATTTAAAACACAAGTTTATTATGAACGTAGACTAGTTTATAGTCGTTAATAAGCTAAATCCAAAAGGCGGAAAAGATATCGGGGTTAATCGGGAAATCGGAGTGTCGTAATGAAAACGAGAAGAGAGAGAACAAACGACTAGGAAAGATTGGCAATTTCGTGAAAATTCTCTCACCTAAGCTGCGCACTCACTGGTCAAAATTTTAATCAGAGATTCGTAATCGATTTTCAATAGAATTTCAAAGACGCTGTTCATGAAGAATATAAGAAATAAACTCAAAATGAGGGCTTGTAATATTTTTTATTTATATAAACGAGAAAATGATATACTGTGAAAATGTTTTTCCAATAGCAATAGTATTTTTAAAAAAATAATCTGCAACGAATATTGGAAATATAGAAATTATGAGTAAAGTTATGAGTAAATTTTAGTAAATATGAAAGTAACTGAAGGTGTAACGTATTGATATAATACTAAAAAGATTTAGAAACATATCTAGAGATCTTGAGCTTTTAATGTGATCTTGAAAGACAAGGAGGCCATGCAAGTCAGTGTGTATGTTGTTTACAACATAGAAGCATCGCTACCAAGCATATGGTTGTTTCATCATTGACGTGTAAAGGTATGAAGTTTTTACTCTTTTTATACTCTCGTCCTTGCTTGGTTGGTGGTTAGTTCTAATTCTAATTCCAAGTCTGATCAGATATACATTTTTTTTATATACACGCAGTTTATTTAAAAAAAGGTCCGTGGCTATGTTATTTTATTTCATAGTCACTGTGACTATGGATACGCGTCTATGGGTTACTGATTATGGTGTCTAGCTGGTCTGGCATATACTGGTCATTTCTGGCCCACGAAGGTTTGTTTTGTTGTTACGTCGAAATAGATGGCCTAGTAGCTACTAGATGACCTAGTCTGACAACGTCTGACAGAGCCAATCTATGTGGGAGTTTTCAGCTATCCTTCCTGTCCTTCTTGATGTGGATCTGGTCTATATCTAAAATGTACTGTTCTATAGCTATACTCATCTAAGATGTATTTTTACATGTTCCTCATGGTTATTTCCTTATCTTACAGTTTTACATTGCTAATCAACTATCAAAATGTCAGAACATGCCTCAGAATAAATAGGAACTCGTGATCCAAAACTCTAGGGCCAAAAGTGGTTCTGGATCCGTTTGGAATTATTTTGTGGAAAAATATATTTGTTTTCAAATGCAATAATATGAAAAGTCACCAAATTTAGGCCTGATACCGATCAAAGGTAATATTGAAATATCGGTGCTTGTGATACAAAGTATCCCCGATGGTAAATAGGGTGTGTTTTGTAACATGGTCAGCTGTTCCAAAAAATCACTCGTGCATAGTTATTGTTTGCTACTAATTCAAATTCATTACACCACGAACAAAAAGTATTATACTTCTAATATTATTCAATAAATTATTACCTTTTTTACGTTTTTGAGGGGATATTCTAAACCTCGCAAACTTGCGGTGCTTAGACAGAAAGGAATGTCTGTTAAAATTTTACTTAAGCCCAGTGCCCAAAATAAGAGCAAATAATCACGAAGCAGAAGGGATTCTCAAACAGACTTTATAGCCTTAAACTGCCACAAGTTGTTTTTAACATTCCTTACCCTGAATAGATTTAAGAACAAATTCATTTGCACTACGAAACGTTGTTTGTAAGCATTTCTTACCTTGATTACATTTGAGAACAAACTCACTTGTGGAAGAAGAAGTGTTTTAAACATACATTTCTTTGATTAGAATTTGGAACAAATGCACTTGTACACGAGGAAGTTGTTTTTAACATTCCTTACCTTGATTAGATTTGGGAACAAATTCACTTGTACAAGAAGGTGTTGTTTTTAACATTCCTTACCTTGATTAGATTTGGGAACAAATGCACTCGTACTAAGAGAAGGATCACAATGTTCATTCGATTGATTTGGATTTTCGTCACCAGCCGCAAAACAATAATTGTTGATTTTACAAGAATTTGGCTAAAATAAAAGTTAGACTTAAAATAAAATAAAACGTTTGCTGGATTCCACAATTATTGAACCACTTGTAGTATTTGGATGAATGTTTCCACAACTATAGTCCATAATAAAAGGAACAAAATGGTACCAAATCACAAATCATAGATATAGATATCTTTTCTTAAAAAACAAATTTTCTAACAATTGCCATTAAAAGAGTTCTCTAAAACATTTTCTAATTCTGTTACCAGTTTTAGATAGGCAATGTCTTGATGTTTCACATAGTTTCCGGGTTTTAAGCGAACAAGTTATGTTACAATAACGAATTGATGATTTGCAAAGGATTTACCACATTAAAATAAATGGTTTCAAGTTATGACCAAGAAATACAGCTATGAAGCTCGAATTTTAAGCATATGTGTGTTCTAGATTTTCACTAAATGTTGGAAAGTTTCAACACGATAGCTACAGTGCTTAAAACGTTATACAGCGCAATATGGAAGGAGTGGAATCCACTCGTCCCTTCCCCGCCCGCCCTCTGTACTAATAGGGTCAAATAGCTCCATGATCCTAACAAGTAAATTTGTTTTTTGTTCCTATGACGTTCTTAAAATTGCTGATGTACAAATAAAAACAAAGCTGTATATGGCTTAAAAGTGGAATCCGCAATGTATTTTTTTCTTATTGATCACCAACCATAATGTCTCTATCAATAATTACGAAAACATCAAACACACCCAGTCGATACGTTCGACATTGGCACTAATAGGATCTACAGTGATGCAGATTAAGAATATCCCAATAGTTTGACTTCCATTATATGAACCGTAGTAGGTGATTGCAAAGAACATAAGAATAGCTTAATAAAATGGCTGTGATTACAACATCAGGCTAAAAGTACGAAATTATTTCGATAACAATCAAGTACAAAATTTAGTGTTCTGCACCACAAACCAACCTCCATTGTTAAAGCGCGAAAGCCTACCGAATACGGTCGCGTGTTTCTTCGTATTCGGTTTGTGTATTGTCATAAATGGCCATATACAGTCTAAATACGAAGAAATACGGGACTGTTAGATAGGTTCTCACGCTGTTAGATTTTTTTGTCTTTTCTGTGGGACATATGCACAATAGATTAGGGATAATAATTTACCTTCAAAATACATTTGCCAGTAGCTCCGTTACAGCTTATACATTTCGAATCATATACAATATACAATGTAGAATTTCCAAAGAAATCTACGCCATTGTTTGACACTTCAATACGTTGACCATTAATTGGGATAGCAGTAGTTACAGAAGGATTTCCAGTTAGGTTCAGTCGCACCATTGCGTTACAAATAACGCTAAAAGAACTTAATAATGTGGCTTGTGTTGATACTTTGGGTTCGGTCGTGGTATAAAAAGTGAAGTCATTTGCCTACAAAGAAAACACATATAAAGTAATCATAATAGATAGAACTTGAGCATCAACGAATGAAAAGTGTTCGCAGACATTGCGCAAGCTATTTTCAAATCAACGTCATTCTCTCCAAAGAAGTATCAAACTATGATAATCTAAAGTCAATTTTGTTTACAAAATATCATCATTATATACACAAGAAATATAATATAATATAAAAGCAAATACATTTCAATATTCTGTACAAAGGTTTTTAGTATTAAACCATATTCAAACTTGATCAGAAATAAGAATAGGAATTAAACATTGTTTTGATGCGTGTATATAAAGCTACAGATATAGTATAAGGTAATGCCCATAGACACCAGACCAAAATAGTGCTGCAAAAACATGTTAGTACTGTCAGAACTTGTACGAATATTGTGTCAGAAAGCATCAGGTAAAGGTAAAACACTGTCTGAGAGTGTCAAAAAAAACCTAAATGTGTCAGATTGTGTTAGGTAGAAATTTGACATAAATATTAGAAAATGTATTGTATATATGTATTTTTCTTGCTAATCCCGACACTATTTAACCCTATTTCACCTAATTTTCTTTTTGCACCACCCGTTTGTTCCTGATGACGTCATCATATGTAATAACGTCATCAAGAAAATAATTATGCCATAGTGTTGCATCAACAGAAAGCCCTAAAAAGCCAATACTTAATAATGTTAAAGGAAAATTACAATACAAAATAATAGTATCAATACCTGTTGTTCCACGTGTAAAAACTCTGTTCTACACGTAATGTTATCTGATGCAATGAATAAATCACCATTAATAATAACTGACAGACAGTTACTCATTCTAAGATCACATAATTTATACTTTGATAACAACACAGGAACTTGACCTACAAGTTTCAAATTAATGAGATATGTTACAATCAAACATAGCATCCAATCAGCATATAGCTTTTAACAACTGATACTATTCTACTTTTGAATTTCACGCTAGCATAAATAGAAGCCAACTTAACCCTATAATACCCGGGCTTTTTGTGGATTTAGTAACCCGGAGGAGAGAGGTACAATGTACCACACCCCAATACCTTTCGAACTACTACTCCGTTTTACTCGAAACTTGGTTACAATATACCCCAGGCTCTCTACTATCCGAAAATGTAATAAAAATTTGCATTCGTCACCATTTATGCAGAATGTGAGTATTCAACCGCAGTACCCGTGAAAACCTGACTTGGAAAGCGAAAATGGAAATTTAGCTAAAACAATTAATTATATTGTTATATTTGCTAATTATAAATGTTTTATCAACTAGACCAATTTTCTTTTTTAAAATGTCAGTTATGAAGGCCAAAAGTGGTCCTGGGTCTAGTTGAAGAAATTGTTTGTAAAGATTTTTTGGTCAATCGTTTTTAAATACAATAACGTGCAAAGTCGCAGATTTTGGGTCTAATACGATAAGTGGATCAGAAGTTATGCTTATATTTCTGAGGTTGTGGTACAAAGTACCCCCGGGTAAATAGGGTTAATTATTACATTAGTAACAAAGAAAAAGAGGATATAGAACTTTAAAAGCTCGGACTGGTTTTACATCAAATTAATACATTTTAATGGGATATAATTTCACTAGGAAATATTTTGAGTGGAAAGAATGTTTGTGTTCGACAAACTTTTGCAAACCTTTCTCCTTTATAAATTTCGCAAAGAAATCAGGAATGAACTTCTGGAATATTACTATACAAAACTTCGTTTGAAATAAAAACAATAAAGAAGAAGAGACAGTAGTAGAAACTATGAACCAATGGTAATCTGGAGCAATGCGTACTCAGAGCGTCATAAATCACAAGACACTTTTCAAAATGGTTTGAAACAGCTGTACTAAAATGCAAACTCTGGACCGGTTTCAGAACAAAAGCATTTTCTTGAGAAAAAAAAGTGATTTTAACAATTGAATAAAACTAAGTGAAGTAAATAAATAAAAGCAAAATCTATTATTTCAGCAAGGTTGCACATATTTCAGGCATTCACAAAAGAAATGCGCCATGTCGAGCAGTTTTACCTGATTGGTTTCTTTAGTACAAACAGACCAATCAATTTCAAGATCATTTGCTCAGCTTTCTTCATAAAAACTAATTCAAAGATAATCACGAACCTATTTGTGCTGAACAATCTGTTTCTGTAAAACCTTCATTACAAACACACACTCCATTGATACAAGTACCACGCTGATTACAATCATTATCACACATACTATTCACAATAGCGACGGGTGGAATTAATACACCATTAACATCAGGTGCCCAATATGTTTCCATTTCTACGATGATCTTATTTTCACATGAACTTGCCATGGTGTTAATCGTAGATAAGATAAAATCGTATGTATCTGTCACCTTATATATAAAAAGCAAAGCCTCTAAAACACTTACAAAATACTGAGAACGCACTAAATGTTCAGTCGCTTAGCTCGGATGAGAAACATTGTTACAAGATATTGTTGGGCAGATCATTTACACTCAATTATAAAACCTAAACAAACAAGCTTCTATGGATAATAATACCTGAGCTACAAGACCTTCTACAGGAGAACTATATAGAAAGATTGTACATTGTGGTAATCGTGTGATGCTATTTTCTACCAATGGAGTGTTTCTTTTTGGCTTTCTCACAAAGGTTTTTCGCCTACTGGAAATCTGCTTTTAAGAATTTAAACGTATGAAGAAACCAATACCATTACGATGTGACGAAATGATATTGTCAGTGTGAATAAATAATACATACCAAAATATCAGAAGTACATTCCAATATGAATGAAGATAAATCAAAATCAGTAGAATTTAGTATCGAAGAACATGTTTTTCCTGATGTTGAATTCAGGATACTTTCTCTACAAAGTCTGTTTGCTTCTGAAAGAGTCTTTCCATTTGGTGTTGGCCATGTGGGTGTAGAAAACACCAGCTGAGGGGGATCATAGATTGCACGATCATCTTCTGTTTCTTCATCAGATGGAATTACAATTGTGTTGTCTTGTGGAATAGGCATAGCCTGGTCACTCTGTGGAATAATCATTCTGTTGCTTTGCAATGATCCTGGCAAGGTTCCGCAAAAGGCTAAAATAAAAATAGCTTTCTGGATACAAATAAAACTATGGAGGGTATTGCGCATATCGCACTATACATTTGAGCCTTTAATCAAGATAAGAAGTTGCTAATATTGATCAATTCCGTTCGTTGATTCAATGGGAAGAAAAAATTACTTTAAAGAAAGAAATTTAAGGGAGAAGAACATTCTCGCAAATTTTGCGAAAAATTGTTTAAGGTCAATTCCAGACTTTAAATTCTCGCAAAAAATCTGTTATCTGCCTATTCGTGAAACAAGATTCTTACCAAAATTAATTCTGGATATTTAAATTTTACCTTTTTTTACACGTTTTTTTTTTTAATTTCTGTTTTTTTAATTCAGTAGAAAAGGGTTGAGGCTGAGATTTGGTTTGAATATTTCATCTATTTTCTAAAATATACTTTTCAAGATTTTAAGCAAATTTTCATAGAAATGTATTTGCAGATATACTTGCAGATGACGAAATTAAAGTAAAATACATATTGGTTCACGTAGATATAACCATGTATACTTCCTTTGTATCTGTTTATCTGCTCCCGTCTCATCTTATCCGTATTTATCATGTTGAAATAGTCACAGTAACACTATCAAGAGTTTTCCAGCAAGCATATGGATAAACGAAGCTGCAAAGTTGTAATGCCGCTTGATCAGGACATAACTGCTGGATTTGGGCTCTTATGAAAATTTAGTAAGCGAATATATAAGTTGTGAAATTAAATAAAATTTAATTTGTTTGCGGTTAATTTGTAGAATTAAATTCTCGCGAAAACCTTCTCTTTGACGACTAGCGAAATTAAATTCTCGCAGAAAGGACTTTCTTTAAAGTAAATAGGAAACCTAAAAGGTATTATGTAATTCCATTGGCCAACAACCATTAGCCACTTATCTACCAACAATGCTGGACCAGAAACTTTCTCATAGCTTAACAATAACGAATTCGTTTCTTGACGATCTTTAAATGTTTCATTATGATAAGTAAACTGTAATGGATATACAAGAAGATGTTTTTCTCCTTGCTCTGCTTCGCTGATTCTATTAGCTCAATAAAGACTTATTGATACCTGGGTCTCAATGTTTACGTATTCTTCCAACGTAATCTCGAAATGCAAGTTTAGCAAACTTTCTACGAAGCGCTACAAAGCAGCCATATTTGTTTGGAAATCGCAAGCGGACTTTCGGGAAGACATTGCAATGTTTTTAGAACATGTCTTCCTCAGATTGCTTGCTTTTAATGAAAAGTACTTAATAGGTTTGTATTTTAAGATTAAAATAAAAACAATATTTCACGTATTCTTCAACAGCCGATTTGGAGAATATGAAGAGATTATGGAATCACCATGACTAGAACCAGGTTCCACAATGTAATCTCGGCTTAGAATTAATCTTAATTTGTGTTTGCTAAACCTCGGTATTAAAAAAAGTTCAAATAGGGGCAGTTTGCCCCCACCCCTAAAACCGTGTTGATTCTGAACTGAACTTTAGTGCATAATGAACGAATCAGACAGAGCTCCAGTATGATAATCAAATCATAATATGTGGATTACATTTCGTATTCTATTTTTTTATTTTTTGAAAAAAGAGATATTGATTTAAACCATATTGATTACAACTATATGTGATTCGTTTTTTAATTTTCTTCGTTCACTACGAACGAATAAGAGAGTCAGCCGAGCCGATCAGTACTAATTTTGAATGAATGAAGATAATAAATGCGAAGTTAAATCTAATTTTTTGTATTTAAACTTAATATTCGTCAGTTGTTAACAGGTTGTATGTGCCACGTGGTCAGTGGCATTACATGAAACCGATGACAAAATATTTATTGAATAAGTCTCTGATTGGAAGAGTCTAGAATAAAATTTTATCTCAAATTAAAGAGCTGGAACACTAAATAATATTGCTTTTTATTTCACGCAAAAATCTTTTCTGATTTTCTTTTCGTATTCTTTTCTGCAATGGCTAATACAGAAATAACTTACCATCAGTTATAATCGACTGGACTTGTCTGAAACTATCGAGAACTGGTAGATCAACATTGTTGCAACTTTCAATGACAAAATTCCCACTGATCTGACAAGTACAGAATTGTTGTGATTGCGTTGTTTGATCACAAACTTCTGTTGGTTTACCAGTTGCAAACAAGCTTTCACTTGTAAGTCTAGCAGAAGAAATAATACAATACTCGCAAAAAAAGCAAATAATCGTAGCGCAAGAATGGTAATGGAGCATTACTATAAAATCTGAAGTTACAATAAAAATATTCAAGTGCAAGTCCAAGAATAAATCTTGTGAAGCAATTAAAACACGCTCCCTCCTCAGTATCACTTAATTAGATAAGCCAATTGAATATTGAAGAAGAAAGTCACCGTGTGTTATTACAATAAAATCAATTAGCTACAAGATTGTTAAGTCACATGTTCACGAAACTAAATTATAAAAACAGTGTTAACAAGCTTTTTAATCAACTTATATAATGAAGATCTTGAAATGTAGAAGATAATCTACAATCCCGGAAACATAAAATTAGACATTTTACAAATTTTAGCAAGCAATACACATCACAACGCATATGCTGAAAGACCACTAGAAGTCCTTAGATATCTATCTCAGTGATTTATCGAGTAGACTTAAGACTTCGACAAGTTCTGTTGTTCCCAGAGCCTAGTACCCTGACTTTCGGAACAAAATCGAATTTTTGTGCCACTCGTCTTGTTAATCAAAATTATAGGCTTTTTCTCTAAGTTGAAATTTCGACTATTTGCTAAAATTTTACTTCCTCTATTGGATTAATTTCCAGGATTGTAGTTTATCTAACTTGTATATTCGTGCTACTATATAAACTTTTATTTTCAGTTTATTTCTTCTCAATGAAAAATATTTGCCTATAGTTTTGGAATTGGCATAGTCCAGATCAACTACTTACTTCCAACTGTTTATGAACCCCATGTCAATTGGATATTGATGACCATATAGAGTGCCATCACTACCAGTTAAATCATTGTTTCTATTGCCATCAAAATTACCACAAAGTCCAACAGTTGCTTTGTAGTATGTTGATGGTAGTGTCAGGTATACATTTGCAAAGTCAGTTCCACCAAATCGTCTGATTATTTTGAATGATATTGTCAAACCAGATGGCATATTTATCTGAATAAAAGAAAATAGATTCTTAACTCGATATAACTCGATATACCTAGTGTTTTTAATCGCAATAAACATTTTAATTTTAGAAAGTCTAAATTTGAGACTTCCATTTCCGAAGAAATTATAAAACGTGACTGGCTGGATTATCCGCCTCCCGGATTAAGGTTAATATGGTGGAACTGGTTTTTCATGTTAATACCAGGTAAAGAATGGTTTTCGCTTGCTACAGTTGCACATTTCCAAAAATAAACTTGCAAATTCTCTACTCTTGTTACCAATGTGCATTTACAGATAAGCATTTGGAAACATCAATAAAGAAACCAATATACATGATCAAGTTGCAACACATTAAAATCGAAACTATGTTCCAATTTACAGAAGAGGTCAGCTATCACAAGTAATTTAACTTTCAAATAAGAGGATATAATATAACTATAGGATTTTGATTATTGATCCTGAAGCTCTTCAACAATCTCTCTCCGACAGCAATTCTTTTATGTTAACCATATTTTATCCGTGGTCTTATTTATAGGTAGCATATTTTATCTAGAGGGGGGCGAAATGCTTTTCCCTTTAACTTCTAAACTGCTTTGAATTTCTTAATAAAAATTGGCATTGATAATCAATCGCAATTAAAAGATGTTCCAAAAATTATTAGACAATAGCCCCTTGTCTTTTTACGGTCTTGAGAACAATATAATTCTTTAAAAACAATAGAAAATTGTATTCGCTTCTGTTTAATATGTTATTTCGTCAAAATTTAAAAGCCATAAGAATGACAATATATTTATAGTAAGATCCTGCAATTTCATTTATAATATGCATTTTTACACCCAAAAACAAAAACGTTATAATTTTTTTTCCACTACACTACATCGGTCAAAAAAGGGCTTGGTCTCAGGAAATTTTAATCATTTTGACGCACAATACAAAGGGTTATTAATAAAAAATTGCATGATAGGGCATTTTTTCTCAGATAAAATAGGTTGAGCATTGTTTCCTATTAACAGGTACCTGATAATGATTATTACTAAGTTTCTGCAAAGCATCATGCTTTACGTCGCTTGGTTGAAGTTTAAAGCCACCACACATTTTGATACTGACATATACGTCACCTTCTTGTGCTGCAATATTACATACACAAGTTACGGCTTGATTGCATTCAAATGTTCGAACATCAACCTGAGATAAAAAATATGTTAGATTAAATTTCTTAGAATTTTGATTAAAGGAGTTCTACAAAAGGTTTTTTTAATTCTGTTTGCAGTTTTGGGTAGGTATCTAAATGTTCCTTCACACACTATCTGGGTCTTTAGTTAAAATGTTACAAAATACCAAAATTTTAATCGATCCGGAAATCCAAAAAAAACCTGAAAATCGGAAGATTCAGGAAAAACAGGTTAGTCACATAAATAAACATATTAGAATTATTCATTTTGAGATTTTAAGTAACTTCACCAAGTTTTAATGATATTGACTTTACATAGGGCTTCCCACTTGAAAATGAGTTCAAACTTGTCATCAAAACTCCCAACTCTTCCACCATGTTGAGGAGTAAATGTTTCTACATATATAGAATTGAAAAAGTTGTCAACAATGTTTTACCCACATTGCATATACTTACTTTTGTATTTTTCGAAACACTGTGTATCAGAGAGAAATCTCCAATAGCATAAAATGCATAATACATGCCATCGAGTGTTGTTACATAAGG
>JAULBZ010005852.1:0-12977 GCA_032360805.1 Neoturris breviconis
TAATGACCAGTGGTATCGAAGCTTCATCGGACCCTAGATTCGATACCACACTGTTTTCTGCATAAGCACTTTTATCTAACGCATTAGACAGATTGTGTTTATTATAGGGTAAACAGGCGGTCATTCTGCGTGGTGTGTGGGGTGAGGCGGGAATAAAGTTTTTTACCTTGTGAGATAATGTTGCAGGCCATATCGGGACCCCAGGTATGTATTAGTGGAAATTGGTACACCAGTCTGGAATACTCTGAAAAGTCTCCTCTACAGTAATGACCGGCATTTTATTTCAAGCCCTGTACAGAGAAGCACTGGGTCAATGATCTTGCAACAGTTTCTTTATAAAAAGTACCATATTTATTCGAGTAAATATCCTTGGTGTATATTTTAGATGTAACTATTTTTAAGGGGTTGTTTGTTTATTCAAGGGGATATTTAAGATAAGAACACACAAGGTTTTATATCTGTATGGTCTAGTTCCATACAATTCCGATTTCTTCATCATCACCATCATCATCCTCTCTTACTTGAAACTGATTTGAATGTAGGGAGCTATAATTTTAAGGTGGATTTACACTAGGCAAATAGGCAAAATGTTTTGCTCAAAATCCGAAAGTAGACATTTTGATTGTGGAATTTGACATAATGTCAATGTCTACCAATGGGATGTCTTCTTTTAGCCTTTGGCTTAGTGTAAGGATCTGTCCTGTAATAGCTCGAATTTCATAAACCAAAATAATTCACGGGGGTAATTCATGGGGGTATTTATTCAAGGCGGATAAATAGGGCATTTATTTGAATAAATACAGCAAGCCAATTTAAATATTCACTAGGTAATGATAATTTAAATAATCCTATCTAAATAACAAATATTGTTGATTTCCACTTAATGAAAAAGTTCACTGCGAAAGCCAAAAGAAGACCTTTCATCGGTAGAAATTGACATGACATAATTGTGAAGTCTATTTGTATCATTGATATCTTCTTCCAACATTCGCAGTGAACTTTTCACCTAATTAAAATCAACGGTATGTATCAGCTAATGTTTGTCTCTATTTAGTAAGAACATGTTTTTATTGTCACGGGGTAACATGTATATACACATATTATGTTTAAGTCATCACAAACATCTTCACATTTTTCCTGAGTATGGTATGTGCATTTTGGATTAGTTATTCGTCTGCTGTTCATTCTAATGTATTGAATTTGTCTTTGTTTCCCAATCGTATAATCGGATAACAATAATATGGTAAGTATCGTCATACTCGTTAGAAATATTTTATTCATCTTATAGATCTGTAGTTGTAATGTGGATAAAAATCTATAAATAACAAAAATAATTGCATTTTAAAAATGGAGTAATGTCAAATGGCTTCAAAAACTGCTGAATATATCACCTGTGAATCAGTGTCTTTTTGGGTATAGCTTTCAGCTGTCCAGCTGAAGATAATACTGAACATACACTCCTCCACGAGTGCCAGAATTTATATCAAGGCTTGAGTCAATGATATTGCAACGGATTGTTTATACTGAAACAATCAAAATAAAGTGTTAATAATCACTGTGGAGAATAATTTCAGTCTTTGTAGCTGTAGGTGAAGTTGAAGCTATTTTCAAAAATCACTTCTCCACAGTGATAATTTACACTTATTTCAACCCTGAAGAAGTACCAAAGAAGCCAATCAATCGGAAGTTGTCCGGGTATCACTCTTTGTTGCAGGATTTATAAAATAACTATATTATAAAATAATTTATACATGGTACCTTACTCTCCTACATATGATAAAAATATTGATGGTTGTATGTTGTTTAGAGCGCCAACGATTAACGCAGCAAACTAGCAAATTAAGGGCTGAGGTTTGTTGGTTTATAATTGGGTCAATTATAGCTCAAATCAAATTATTATCTGGGTGTAAACAATGTACGACATGAAAGTGTCGAGTTGACACTAAACTAGTATAACAATGAGATAATGAGCAATTTGAGTCTAAAGTTGACACCAAGTTGGAGTAAAAGTATAATTGTTAAAAGGTGTCTTTGATGTCATCTCGACAGTTTGAAAGGGTCAATTACCACTGAAAAACGTGGTTTACACTAAAAAATACTCAAGCCCATCTTTATTGAACTTTTTAATAACTGTTAGACATCAGCTGAAAACTATACCCAAAATACGCTCCATCACAGGTGAAATCTGACAGTTCTTTCAAGATTTTTTAGTGAAACATTTGTCATAAGATACAAGAGAACAGCTCGAAATGACATCATAAAATCACTGTGGAGGAGAGGTTTTTAAGCATATAAAAGTTTGAAGCTATGCTCACAAATTACTCCTCTGCAGTGATTTATCCTTATTTCATGCAATGTTTGAAAGTGCAGGGCTGGAAATAACAGCCAGTCATCACTGTGCTCCACAGCGATGACCCGCTGTTATTTCGAGCCCTGAAGTGTTATGAAACTTACTTGAACCAATGTTCTTCAGCTTTGACTTATTTAGAATTCAAGATTTTACAATACCTATCATTTAGTTTGAAAATTTCCAGTTATTTTTGGAAAGAATCTAAATACTCTGGGTTTTATAAAAATGTTTTGATGATTTTTGTAAATAACTATGCATCCTTGTAGACATTCTCTATTTGCTTATTTATTTACAAAATTATTGCTGTTTATTATACAGACTATAAATGAGTAGGATTATTAGGAAGCACATGTTTAAATTAGAACAATAGATTATTGTTTATTTTATCATTTTGTAAATACAGGTTGATCAGCCCACTACGTATCTCGTGTTCCTGTGTGAAGGGGAAAACAAGAATAAATGAGGAAGTGTTGCAATTTCCAGTTTCTATGATAGAAGTATGAAGCATTATATGCCAAAAAAGTATTTATGGACTTAGCCCACTATGTGCATAGATTACCTGTGTGAAAAGGAAAAACAAGTACGATACGAAAGTGTTAATATCTTCTATTTATAGAGAATTCTGATTTTGCATCATCCCGTTTTTCTTATTAGACCATGTTCCTGAAGTGCTATCATTTTGAAATTTGGTACCAGCATTCATGGCGATATTCAGGACTTGTTAAAAGTTTTGTGACATGCTAAAATGATAAGGGACTTTTTGACACTTTAGTTTTTTATTACTTGAGACTTCGACCATGAACTTTCTTTGGCAGACATTTTGTATGTTGAGGAAGCTTTTTCAGATGATAAGAGATATTTTTTAAATTTTTAAGAATTGAAATCTCCATTTTGATTTTGGGAAGCTTCCTTCTTTAATTTTGAAATAAATATTAATATATGTATTAATGTGTATTCACTTTAGGGCCATATACCATTTAATTACTATGATGAGTGACATTATTAACATTAGTAAACAGTAACATCATAGTAACATTATTAATTACTCACAATTCAAATTAGAAATATAATGAAAATATACGAGGAAGATTTTTTAATAAAAGAATAAATTGTTTTAATGAAAATGTAACATTCTATTTCATTATTCTTTATTTCTTTTTAATTTTAATAACAGATGATGACAATCATATTTACTTTAAAATGTTTTATTAAGAATTAACTTAATAAATTAAGTGTAACTTTTACAAGTACATTTAACGTAAATGCATGGTTTCTATATAAATATGATCAAAGCATATCCTATACTATAAATAATAGTCTTAATGTAGCCTATACAGTGTAACATAAAGTCTTTAAAAGCACAACTAATACTATAACATAGGTGTATTCTCTATTTTAATTTGGTGTGTACTAATGCTATGATAAAGTGTGTATGCAATTCATAACCACTGTGGAGGAGTAATTTTTGAGCATTGCTTTAGGCTATGATATGAATTTTTACTACTCTCCTCCACAGTGTTTGATATAATTTTTCTTTGATGATGGTTTTTATAAAAGTAATTTTTAAAATTTCAAGTATTGAAGCCTCCATTTTGACTTCTTTAATTTTGAAATGTATATATAATGTGAACATTAGAAAGCACTTAGGGACAATAAAAGTTTTATTATAAATGTAATGTTACACTAATAAATTTATATTTTGCCATGCGAATTAGAAGTTAAAAGCCTTTTATTATTTTATAATAAAATGAAATTAATTAATGGGAATGTATTCTTCTGTTGCATTGTTAAATTTATTATCTTTAGTTTTAATTTTAACAACAGATGATGAAAACCATCTTTTATTAGATGTTATGTTTATATAGTTGAATGTCACAAGTTCACTGCTAACAGAATCCATGTTTTTATGAAACTGTAATTGTGTTTAAGGTACTTATATTTTATGGTCTAACAGCACAACATTAATACATTATAAGTTAAAGTATACTTTATTATACATAGTATAAGTGATATAACTCTATGATGTGTAATAATGTATGATGTATAATGTGTGTACGCAATTCATATCTGCAGTGAAGAAGTTATTTTTGAGCATTGATCATTGAGCATTGATCTTATATAATTTTACCTTCGTAAAAGTGTTCCAATTGTTTGTTTGATCTAAAACTATCAACTTAATAAGGACATGAAATCCTAATGCCATGTAACATTTGGGTGTTTATCCTTGATATGAAATTACACTGTTCTAATCAAGGTCAAAGATATTGTTTGAGCAATTAAGCTTTAGCAATTTTTTAGAAAGATAGAAATCGTGCTAAAACAGCAGGTACAGAAGATGTTTACATCAAATCATTCATCAAAATGTTTAGTGTGTTAAACATTGTATTGTTTTATTCTAAAAGAGGAGGAGTTTCAACACCACAATAAAAAAAGTTTAAAATCGATTTTTTCCGTTTTCCGTACTTTTTTTAAAAAAAATTTGGGGCGTTTTTCATCCTATTTCCAGAACTTGACAAGATGTAAATTTCTAAACAAATACTATTGGTTCATAAGCATTAGTAGTGAATATGCATGTCACAGTTTTGCAAAAAAACTATTCCAACGTGAGTTATGACACTTTTTTTTTCTATAGAGAGTGAAAACTAGAATTACATACTATTTCTAAAAAAGTAGGGATCGCGGCCGAAAACTGGGACAAAGATTTTTAGATCAACTCGTGCTTTACAGAATGGTGTAAAGAATGGAAATAACTCAAGTACAACTTTTGGAAATGGGATGATTAACACAGAGATGGTGTAATTTTTGGATTTTTCCTTGGATTTTTTCCCCTGATTTTTTTTCCTAATTTTTTTCTTCACTAAAATGAAGTTTAAACATTAGAAAATTATTATTGAAAAACAGAATTCATTATTCTAATGGACTTCCTCTTTATATTGCATTAGAATCTGGTTCATGATTTTTTGAAAACAATTCTAAAAGATTCCTCCATGTTCTTATAACATTATGCTTGAAATAAGAATAATCACTGTGGAGGAGTGCTTTTTGAGCATATATCTTTAGGTTAAAAACACATAGCTATGATTAAAAAATCACTCCTCCATAGTGGTTTTCACTCACTGTTACACTGTTTCGATGATGTGTCATATATTTTACTTTCTTATCAGATACAATAAGAATAATTGTTTAAAACATTGCTGAAACATTTCTGAAACAATGTTGCAATGTTGTTTCCAATGATGCAATCATCCAATTAGATTTTCGTTTTGTTGGATCAGCATAATGAACATGTTTCAACTAAATCTATGTTATGCAATTACTTTCATCAAGTTTCTTTGTTGAAATACAAAGTTTTAGTTGTTTCCAGGAAAAACAAGGGTCGTGATAGGAATAAATAATCACTATGGAGGAGTGATTTTTAAGCATAGCATCAGGATATAACACATCGTTTTTTGTTTTTTTATAAGAATGTACCTGATTGCTATAAGCCTTGATTTCTATAAATCTTTTTAAGGCATAAAAATAATGTTCTTAACATGTTCTTGACAATCTCTTTTTGGCCGGTGCTAGGGTGACGAGCCTGTTGGGTGACAAGTTTTGAAAACTGGTTTGTCGATCAGATAATATTTTTTATTTTAATAAAATAAAAAGTTTTGAAAATACAATTTGTTGACGTTGCTGAATTTCATGATACAGAAATGATATTTCTGTAATCTGCTATTTCGAGAAAAAGAATTTAATTCAAAATAAAATGTCCTTGTGGACTCAAGCCTTGAAATGCTCTTAGCATGTTCCTAATTTTTTAGCATATTAAATTTATGATTGAGTTGTTTCGAGGTATTACTAATTTTTCAAGTAAGAATTATACAAGAGTATCATAAGATATGATAAGCACATGTATATTTTCTTTATTACATCCCAGTGGACAAAAACCTGTTCAAAGTCGTTCGTTCTAGTGTCGTTCAACCTTTTTCTAGCGTCTTAACTACTGACTTTGAACAAGTCTTTGCCCAATAGAATTGTTGTTGTTAGCAATAAGAGTAACTTTTTATCACTCCTCCACAGTCATTATTAAGTCTTATTTGGACTGCTTATGAAGTTGCTATAATATTGGAAATCAGGTTTAAATTATGAACCAAAAATAACTTTTTATTTTTTCTTGGAATTAATTTATAGTACTATTATTATTTCATGTTGTTTCTTTGTATAATGTTTTTTCTAGCTACTTTGTTATGTTAATATTTTAAATATTAAAGTCACACATCCACATCTTTGTTTTGCACTTATGAAGAGCTTTTGGGAGAGCTTAACCCTATTTATACTGACGTTTTTAGTGCTCTGAAAATCTAGTAGCGTGTACCCCCTATGTTTTTTCTGAACTAGAAATGGAAACTTGGTACAGTAGGTAGTGCACCAACTTGTTCCAAACATTAACTTCCGCAGATGTTGGATGATGTCATCATAATTGATTGTAACCATAAAAATACCCATAGAACGAACCACCCACCGGCTTGTGTCAATTTATTATATGATTATAAAATTATTTGTACCAATGGACTTGATTATTTATTGCTAGAAATTCCTAAAAATAAAAACTGCTTGGCATAACTTGTGTAGGAGTGTTTTTGAGTATAGTTTCCACCTTTGTAGTTGAAAACTATACTAAAAAATACTCCCCCACAGGTGATATCCAACAGGTATTTGGGGGACTGCTAACAAATGCTGACCTAGCATAAGGACAACATAACCATAATTTTAAGTTTGGAATTTAATAAGATCATTGTCCTATTTTGTGGTGAAGTGAGATTATTTTATTAGAACAGCTCATGTTTCTATGCAATAGTTGTGGATATGGACTGTACGGTTCAGCATTTTACTCTCTGTTCTGATAGCTGAATTCAAATACATTCCTTTCATTTTCTCTTATTGATAATATAATGTTCTCTATTGATATGCAAGCCTTATTAATATAAATTGCCAGGCATTACCTGTGACGGAGTGTTTTTAGAGTATAGTTTAACTCAAAAGCACTCCTCCGCAGGTGATGTCTGACAGTTATATTAATGCTTGCTGTATCTACACTCCATTACTGAGTAACACAATTACAACTAAAATAACTTTTGACATCATCTGTTGAGGAGTGTTTTCTAGTGTTTCAAAAAAACACTCTATTACAGGTCATAGCTGTCAGGTTTGTTTTTACTACTAAATCTGCTTCTTTTGTATTCTCAGGAATTGAAGAAAACGCTGTTTCAAAATATTTTAGAATATTCTTATAAACTAAGAAATATAAAATTACAAAACCAGTGTAGGGTATAAGAGCAAATAGTTCTTGTGGAGGAGGGATGATTAAGCATTGCTTCAGACTGTAAGGTCTGAAGCAATACTCAAATATATCCCTCCTCCACAGTGATTATGTGTTCTTATTTCCAGCCCGTACAACATTTTATACAATTCTATAATACAAATCAAGATTTTAAATAATCATATAAATAATGTCCATGGAGCAGAGTGCTGACTCAATGATTCTGAAATCTATTGGTTTCTCTTTAAAACAAAATATTAAATCAAATTTAAGATCGTGGACTTTCTGCCAGGATTATCTAAACTGGATGTGGTGTTGTAACTCAGTGGGCAAACACTTATTCAAAGTCCGCAGTAAAGACGTTAGAACAACGTTGAAAACGTGGTTTTAGTGTATTTACTGCAGACTTTAAATAGAGGATCATGTTTAATCAGATTGGTTTCAACAACAAGTCTCAAAATAGTTATCGGATATTGCCTGAGGAGGAGTGTTTTTGAGTACATCTAAACTTTGGTACTGAAAACTGTATCCCCAAAAAACAATTCCTTACAGGGCCAAGAACCATAATAGCGGTCAGACATCACCTGTGGAGGATTGTTTTTTAGTACAGTTCTCAATTTTGTAGCTGGAAACTGTATGCAAAAGCACTCCTCCACAGGTGATATACAACAGTTATTTGACTGACAGTTAATTTTAGGCTTGCTACCCAGCCAGCAATAACCTGTTCAAAGTCAGCAAAATAACGTTAAAACAACGTTCTTAGAATGTTGTTCTAATGTTATTTTCCTGACTTTGAACAGGTTATTGCTGGCTGGGTAGGATTATCTATGAAGTCATAAAACATAAATTAAACATTTACAATTATTTATTATTTTCTTCTTCTTTTGATTTCATCTTTTATTTCACGAACATTTTTTTTCGAAAGAACAAACATCATAACAACTGGTTTCATCGCACACTTCTTCACAAAATTCTTCTACACCTTTACATTTCTCTGGGAATCTATCACGAATACCTTTTTCAATCTATTAAAAAAGTTTGTAACAAATTGATAAAATTGTTGTAGGATCTGTAACAGATTGTACTACGTCAAAATACTTGTAATTGACTGGTTTCGTACTAAAGAAACAAATCCGTTACAAGCTTGATGCCTCAGTATCTTTCTGTATTGTGAAAAACCAAATAAGAGAGAAGAATCTCTGTGGAGGAGTAGATTTTGAGAATGTTGGAAATAAGTACAAATTATCCTTGTGGAAGAGGGGATTTTGAAAATGTAGTTTTAGGATATTAAATCTGAGCCTATGCTCAAGCATTGCTTCTCCAAAGTGCTTATTTATTCTGTTCTTGTTTATAGTACTGATCTAGAAGCTTTGGTAAAATTAAGGCTGTTTTCCACTTTGCGGAACAGAAAATGTGCATGCATATAAAGAAATATAGACATGTAGAAACTGATGTCACACATCGTGGAATGTCAATTTTAACCAATGGAATATCTATAATTATTTCTACGCATGCACATTTTCCGTTCCGCAGAAAATATTCTAAATTCAAAAGTGGAAAACGGCCTTAAGTCGATTATAATTACACGTCCTCAGAAAGTTCATTACCTGTTTTTTATTTATTATTGTCCGTGCTGATGTCAACATTAGTACAATCATTAGAAGCAAAGCTATCGTTAGTTTCTTCATCCTTTTGTCTTTCTTTGGTTTCTGTGAAGATTATATCTAAGGAAGAAAAATAAATTTACTCATAAGCAGGTGGATTGAGTGTGAATAGAAAAAAGTATTTTATTGTGATATTCAACCTGGATTGAAAATACAAGTATTTTCTTATTGTTAAGCTTTTACTGTTTTTGTTAAAGTTTTATAGAATAGTGTCCGTTTTGTCAACTGTGTTAAGTGTTCTATAAGTCAATAATATGTTCAGCAATTCTTCCTTTTTCATTGTGCTGTAAACGTTTTCATCTTCTGGAACATCAACTGTCTCTATTTGTCAACTGTGCTGCGAAGTCAATTCAATACTTTCTATTTCATGGAAACAAACTTTTCCACAGATTAGTTGAAATATTTCTACTGTGCATGCAACCGTTTTGCTGTTCTAATTGTATGTTAAATGTCCGTATTTATCGACTGTGTTGGGGGGAATAAGTCAATTCAGCAATTCCTCTTTCCATGGAAACATACTTTTCCATAAACTTTTTGCTGTCCTATTGAATGTTAAATGTGCCCATATGTCAGCTGTCTTTAAGGGGGCTAATTCAATTCAGCGATTCTTCTTTTTTCTCCATAGATTACTCAAAATATTTCTTCTGTGCATGTAAAAGTTTGCCTATTCAATGCAGTGTTGAACAACGTCCCTATTATGGTATACATTGACCTTTTGGCTTAAGTTATGAGTGTTAATAAGTCAAGGTCATCTTACTCGTTTAGCTTTTTTTTCTTTTTCAAAATCATTCCTACTCTTGAGCGTGGTTCGCACTACTGGGAAGATAGTACCCATTTGGAATAAAAAAAATTCAAAGTGCGCTGCAAAGACAATAGAACAACATCGTTACTATTTTTGCTCACTGGGTAGTGATAAATATAGCGAAATAGATCAAACTTGACAACATAAAAAAGTTTGCGAGTGAGATAGCTTTGGGATAAAACTTGTTCAAAGTCCACAGTAACGAAGCTAGAACAATATTGAAGACGATGTTCTAGCGTCTCTAATGCAGACTTTGAATGTGTTTTTTTTGCCCACTGGGTATAACTTTAAGCATACATCAAAATGTATCAAAACTAAGGAGGTTTTCCTTAAGTTTACACTAATATTACATTGTTTCAATGAATTTAACAATTAGGGAAACTTACCTTTTTGTTTATATGATGATATTATACAATTGTAAATGCAATACGAAGTTTTACTTCAGTATTTATAGAAATCTACTGTTTTTTTTGTTTTTTTTAACTGGTTTAGTTCCGTTTTCAACTGATATTTCCCTTATATATTTCCCTATATATTTCTCAGAAGAATCAAATGGAAGAAACATTGCACAGGAATCATATTATCCTCTCAGAATTTCCATGAATTTCAAATACTTGTCAGGGACCTTCCCCCAAATTATTTTGGAAGACGTAAATAATCAATTATGTGGTTAAATTTTACTAAAGTTAATTATGCTAAACTAAGCAATCATTTGCAAGTCTGTTGAGATAACACCCTTCTCCACAGACACTATTGCAGTGGTCAAAATAAGAGCAAATAATCACTATTAAGCCTGAAGCTGTGCTCAAAAATCCCTCCTTCACAGTGATTATTTACTCTTATTTCGACCACTTTATTGTTTGATTTGTTAGTTTCTGTGTTGCAATTTCTTACATGATATGCCAAGAAATGTTGCAATACTGCTGAGTTAGCTATCGTCATTAAATACTTAAATTTGCTTAGATAATTAAAAAAGCAATCTCAACGTATTTGCATCATTCATCTGTTGTTTCAGCCTTCTGTACGTGATATTTGATATGCAGCTTAGATACATGCTAGTGGGAAAAACTTGCTCAAAGTCCGCAGTAATGATGCTAGTACAACGGTGTTCTAGCATCTTTACTGCGATCTCTGAACAAGTTTTTTCTCACTGGGAAACTACTTTTATTTTAAGATCTAGAATGGATGTATAATTGACGTCATCATTTAGTCTAAATATTTAGCCTCGGAATATCTCAAACTTTCTTTCCAAAAGCAACTTTATTTTAAAGAAAACGAAACTACGCAGAAGGGTGTTATGTCAATGATCTTGCAATGGATTGGTTTCTTCGGAACGAAGAAACCAATCCATTGCAAGATCATTGACTCGGTACTCTCCTGCGTTTAAAAATAAAAATGAAATTACATAGAAGGATTTTCTTCTAAATAATAGTGAAAACATATTAAATCACAAGTAGTAAAGTATGGTCAAAGAAAAAGAGAACCTTTTCATGCCTTTTCATGTCACAAGGGGCTAGAACATTTCGAACATTTTTTGTGTCCAATATACGAGTGGTCGAAATTAAAGTAACTAATTAATTACTGTGGAGGAGGGATTTTTGAGCATAGCTTCAGGCTATATAGCTCAAAAACCACTCATCTATAGTGATTATTTACTCTTTTTCCGACCACTGAATTGAAAGGCCTGTATCGTATTATCCACTATACCACCGTGCTCATGTCGTCAACTTTGTTCCCAGGGCTATTTGCCTAGGATATTCATGTCGGCTTTCTGTATTAGAGATTATCAGCGCTGGGTTTGTGTATGCTCACTTTGTTCTTATAAATATACTAGCTACTTCCTTTGCATTTGTAGGGATACTGTGGGTCAAGAAAGATATAGGACTATGACGAAGAATTTCTTCAGAGGTGCTAAGGTAACAATGAAAGTAGTTTTTGTGAATAACTTGTAGATTATTGATTCGTTCTCTATGAAGAAACCAATCATTTGTATAATTGTTTACTCAGTGCTCTTCTTCGCAGATGTTTTTAAGTTTTTTTCGAGCCTTGGGTTACATATTCATCTGCATCTGAAATAGGCCAATGGGCAAAAACTTGTTCAAAGTCCGCAGTAATGATGCTAGGATAATGTTAAAAAACGTTGTTATAGCGTCTTCAATGCGGACTTTGAACAATTTTTTGCCGACTAGGAAAATATAAATAATATACCTATATTTGACGTGTTTATGTCAATAAGGACAAAATTAATTCCAAGATCAATATGTTAATATTATTTCTACTTACCACCCTTGTGTATGCCCAGTGGGTAAAAACTTGCTCAAAGTCAGCAGCAAAGACGCTAGAACAACGTCGAAGACTTTGAACAGGTTTTTGCCTACTGGGAATTAACTACACCACCTGTATATATATATATATATTGTGCAAAGTGTGTTTTGTTATAGACTACTCTATCTTTATAGCACAACATAACGAGAATGTAGTATACGAAAGTGTTCGAAATAAGAGCAAATAATAACTGCGGAGAAGGGAGTTTTGAACAACCTGAAGACGTACTCAAAAATCATTCATCCACGGTGATTATTTGCTCCTCTTTCAGACACTGATGCTTAGGGACCATCTCTATGGTAGGGTTAAATCAACTAAATTTGACAAAACTCAACAAAAATGAATCTGTGCAGAAGTGTGTTAGGTCAACGAATTTGCAATGGATTGGTTTCTTCGGTATGAAGAAACCAATGCATTGCAAGATCGTTGGCTCAGTACTCTCCTCTGTAGATTTTATTTTTGAGACACTCCCTTAGTATTGTTATACTAACCAATTGTCTTGGTTTCACTAATGATAAAATCCTTTTAACTGAT
>JAULBZ010005853.1:0-12976 GCA_032360805.1 Neoturris breviconis
AAAACTCCCCCTAAATGGGTCAACCCCCACCTATAACTTCAGCTAAATGATACCCCCTCCCTAATCGAAGATTTGTAAAAATCTCCAACCCTCACCCTATGACCTGGTTTAGTTTTACGATCTATATGCTTGTCTTGTTTGCATTGTTTGTAAATGCTTCACTCCAAACGAAACAGTTGCATTGCGACAAGTTTCTGCATTGATCAAACAAATAAATCGATGGCAAGATACCATAATCTAACGCAGTACTCTAACGGTGGTTGAAATAAGAATAAATAAAATCTGTGGAGGATAGTTTTTCAGGCAGTTTTGTAGCCTATGCTCAAGAATCACTCCTCTGCTGTGATTATTTGCTCTTATTTCGAGCACTGTCACATGATGTAAGCGAAAGCTGACTTAAGAATACATGGACTTGTCGTAAAATTTTATCACATTTATTTATTCACAATCTACAAATATTAATTTAATATTAATTTCCTCAAAAATACATATAGGCCAAAGAAAATGAAATGTTGCGAAAACGAATGGAAGAACAACATATATCAGAAACGCAAAGCACACAAACCCAAATTCAACGTATGCAAGAACTCATTGACGGTGCTTCACAGATAGAATTACAACATTTAAAAGAGGTAAGTCAACAAGTATGCAATTGTAGCGGTTGAAATAAGGGTAAATAATCACTTTCGAAGAGTGATTTTTAAGCATAGCTTCAAACTACAAAGTCTGAAGCTATGCTCAAAAAGTCTCTTCCACAGTGATAATTTATTGTGTATTTTATTCACTATTTAGTTTCTTTATTATGAGGAAAGCAATCAGTTGCAAAAGTTTGAAGAGTGATTTTGAATAACACTTTCTAGACTGAAGCAGTGCTCAAAAATCACTCATCAACTGTGATTATTTGTCGAAATAACAATAATCACTATGGAGGAGGGATTTTTAGCATTGATAGAAAGCCTTAAGCAATGTTCAAGAATCACTCCTCCATATTAATTATTTTCCCTTATTTCAACCACTGTTTACTTATAATACACTTATTTTATTTGAATGAAATTCTTCCAATTTTCTGATTAATTTGAATTGAAGGCTTAAGAAAGGTAATTAATTTTAAGAACACTACGGGGGTTAAATTGTAATCCATTTACAATGAAAATTTTAACTTTGTAATCTTGCATGTACTTTAGAAGTAATATTCCTTGCATGGTAGTGGGCTATGTTCAGAAATCGCTCCTCCACAGTGATTATTTGCACTAATTTTGATCACTACTGAGTATGTAGCAGAGTTTGAAATGTGAACAAATAAATATTATAGAGGGATTTTTGAGCATTGCTTCAGGCTAAAAATCCTGAAGCAATGCTCACAAAACATTCCTCTACAGTGATTATTTACTCTTATTTCAAACACTGACATGTATTATAAAAAACTTTTTTGTACAGGAGAATAGCCATCTGAAGAATGCATCTATGAGAGCACAACAATTGTAAGTTATTAACTGACATTTTATTAAATAAAAGTTGGCACATTATCCATGAATTTGGGGAGGTCATGTATTACACACTCTCTTATACCTTGTCAGTTCATATTTGCCCATACTAAAACAAAATTATGTCTATTCCTACTGCGGATCCATACAACTGTCATATTTTGGCTAGCCATTTCGCCACTAAAACTTGCTCCACATTCCACACAAATTATTTTTTCATGAAATGATTTATAGTGTATTTTTTAGTCAGTGTTTGTTTCGCCCTTGTGTGGTCACCTCCCAGACTCAGTTTTTGCTTTTAGGGGTGATCTTCAATAGTGCAACATAATTTAGATATTTCTTTCCACTACATATTTTTTGTGCAAAAATGAAATTTCTTATTCTTTTCTTATTATTATGCGTCAATGCATTCAAATGTGAAACGCTCATCAACATGAGATCATATGAAAATTCTACTAACACAACAATAAATTTTTATATTATACACTATATTTGTGATTTGTTTTTTATGTAAAAAATGGTTTTAGTTACACCTGATAGAGTGTACTAAAGTTTGTGGGTCTTGTACCATCGTGGGCCTCGTGGGTGACATGCCCTCTCATGGCCTTGTGCCATCGTGGGTCAAATCTTATGGGTAAAAAAAAACTGTTGTGGTCAAAATGAAAATTAGATTAGACTGAAAGATTTTATTTAACCGTGCTCCTAAGAGTGTATAAGTGTGTAATAAGGTTATGCATATATAAAAAAGGACCGTATGCGATAATAAGCAGTCATTTTATGTAAGGAAATAACTTTATCATTTTATGTAGGTATTACTTTTTGCCATTATCAGTGAATATACATACTGTTTTTGACACAGGACCCACAAAATTTGATATACTTTACCTGATATTACCTAATTTTATAGCTAGAACCTTCTTCTAGGAATATATATATATATGTTTTTAAATCTTTCACACAATTAGATAATAGAACTTGTACAATGCTTGGTTCATATTAAAGATAAATTAATAAGTTACTATGACAACATCTATTTACATGTCATCACTATAAGTTACTAAAAGTATGTCATGATTTTAGAGATACTGCCCTTGTTGTGGTTGTAAGGGATATGTTTTATTTTTAGATCTGAAGATAATAAATCGTTAATGAATGAACTTGCTCAACTAAAACAAGGAAATAAACAAATACGTCAAGATCTTGAGAATTCTAGATTGCAATTTCAACAAGTTGAACAGCAGTACCAAAATGCTCAAAGAGTAAAGGTTTGTTGGAGAATAATCACCGTGGAGGAGGGATGTTTGAGTATAGCTTCAGGTTTTATAGCCTGGCCTGAAGCTATGCTAAAACATTAATCCTGCACAATGAGTGTTTACTTTTATTACAACCACTGTTGCATTTCAATAAAATAAAATATATACAATTATTTCGGTATTCTGCACTGACTGCTTTATTTCTCAGGGGTGTTTTCCAAATTTATTAGTGAAATAATTATAAAATTCAGTATTTGAAATAAGAGTAAATAATCAATGTGGAAGAGAGATTTGTAGCCTGAAGCTATGCTTAAAAATCACTCCTCATTTCACCAGTGAATTCATTATCATAAAGTACTTTTGAAATGTTTATTGACAAATGTTTGATGGTTTCCAGGACGAAAAAGCATTTTAGATGTGCATACATATACATACATAAAAGGCGTGAAAATTAGGGAATTAAGGTATCCCCATCTATATGGATCAGAATCAGCAAAGGTGCTTATTCAAATTGAAAAGATTTTTTAAAAAAACATTGTTTTATATACATGATGAAATATATCAATTTACAAATCTAAATTTACAATGTCTGAGTTATAATAAAAGTTTAATGTAGAGATTATTGCCACGTTGTTAAAGCAGAGATTTGTATCGCCACGTTTGAGAAAAAGTACCACCTCATTGTTGACCTCTATCAACTTTCGTTTTTGTTTCTTCTCAAATTTCATATAAAAATGTCTTTGGTAGTCAGTTTGTAGCCACTGAGTTTCAAGCATGACACCAATGTTTAATTTCCCATTTCTATCTATTTTCTAGTCTGAAACTGAGAATGCTATTTCACAAAGACTCCAGGAAGTCAATGAACAATTACTAAAAGTTGAATCCCAAAATAGAAATCTTACTCATGAATTACAGCAATCGAAAAATGATAATCAACAAGCTAAAGTTGAACTTGAAACGCTACAACATAGCGCACCAAGTTCTTCTGACGAACTCCTACAATTGAATACAAAATTATCAGATGCACAAACCAAGCTAATGGAAACTGAATCTACCTTGAATAACTTTCACGTTCAATTAGGAAATAAGAACAAAGAATTATTGGTAAGATTGATCACTTAGTTCAATACAGTGTCCAAATAAGAACAATTAATCACTGATTGATTTTCAACCCAGCAAACAAAGTTTGGATGGGCTATTGCTATCACTTTGTGGCGGCAGCAGTATTCCGCTTTTCTTAATAGACTATTTTACCGAAAGGCTAGCGTTTTGAAGTTTGGTATCAGCATTCGTGGCGATATATATATATAAAGTTGTGCCTGTGTGCCAACAAAATATTTAAATAATTTTAATTTAATTCTTGTGTTCTGTTTTTAACTTTATTGGTTGGTTTCCCATCTCCACATTTGTGTTACGATATTATGAATAATGATGAATAATGTGTGTATTCAATATATTATATAAAGTATATCCAATTATATATCTACTGTGGAGGAGTAACTTTTGAGCATTGCTTCAGGCTATGCTATGAAATTTCACTGCTCTCCTCCACAGTGATTTAATGTATTGTGTCTTCATAAAGATTTCCCAATTGTTTATTTGATCTGAAACTTTATCAACTTAATAAGGACATGAAATCCCAATGACATGTAAAATTTTGAGGTTATCTTTGATCTGAAATTTCACTACTCTCCTCCACAGTGACTTGACATAATTTTACCTTGATAATAGTGTTCCAATTGTTCTAATTATTTATTTGACCTGGAACTCTACCATGATAATAAAGACATATTTCAAAACACTGTATTTATGTGTGTATGCAAATCATATTTATGTGCTTAGGTTTAACTTGCACTTGGTTTGGTGGGCTAAACTAAGCTAGTTTTAATATAAATATATTTGACACATACTGACTAAATGAACATCATTCCTCCAGTAGATCAAAAGATACGGGTCATAACCTGAAACCACTTATTTTCAAGTAAGAAATCCTATGTAAATAATCGATATCATTATTTTACCATAACTTGTGTTAAAGTAATGCTAATGTTACGAAACCTGGTTAAGTTACTTAACCCTATTAGTAGTCCATAGTAAAAGGAACAAAATGGTACCAAATTTGTTTTTATGACGTCAGCATTTTTCTGATGACGTCATCACAAATCATATAACATAGCTAATTTTTCCTAAAAACCATGTAAAACAGGTTTTTTTTTGCGCACTGGGAGGGTATTGTATTTAATTTAAGAATATGGTAAATTATTTAAAATTCACCAGTGAGACTTTTGTCATAATAAAACTGTTTATTTTAGAATTGTTTTACTAAACATGAGATTTTAAAATAGTTCAATGAATGAAATCCATTTAAACAATCCAAGCTTTGATATAAATTTTAAGACATATAAATAGGAGTTGTATAAATTTTCACTTGAAATCGGCAGTAATAAGCACTGTAGAGGAGGGATGTTATGTTCAAAGATCACTCCTCCACAGTAATTATTTACTCTTATTTTAAGCACTGAAGTTATGTATGTTGAAATAATTTTCATAACAAATCTTTTAACTTCTATTAGAAATACCAATCTGACTTAAATGAAGCTCACAAGACTTTAAGCGAAAAAGACAATAGTTTTACAGAAACTCTTGGTAAATCATCAGAGAAAGATAAACAAATAGCAGAGTTAACAAAGAAAGCGGCGGAGTTAGAACATGCTAATGAGGAAATGAAAAATAATGTTACGAATAACCAAGTAAATGGTCATGCTGGTGATGAGCAACTCAAAACGCTAGATGAAACAGTTGAGAATCTCAAAAAGAAAAACAATGTGAGTTTCACTCAGGATGGATCTTTTTATTTACAATTTGATATAGTTAAGGAATTATTTATTGCTTTTCATGATCTAAGTTTAGTAAAGTTAAGGGTTAAAGTTATGAAAATAACAATTGGTGATATGTGAGTATTTCAAGGAAAAGATACTCTATTCTTTCAGTGAACTAATTGCGCGAATAAGCGAATATGTATTGACTGATGTACTTTTCAGTCGCCTGATACTACAACTCGAACTACCACGTGAACAAAAAATATGTCAGCCAATCAAAATACTGGATTTATGTATTCGCTTGCAACTACCTGCAAAAAGTTGCACAAACTGGAAACACACCTTTAAGTTTTGCTGTCCACTTGCACAGAGCAAAAATATAAATATGTTCTTGTTCTTTTTTATAAAAATTCTATGTGAAATGATCTGCGTTCACATTTTTTGTAGGACTTGAGAGAGAAGAACTGGAAAGCAGTTGATGCTCTTGGTAAAGCAGAAGAAGAGAGTCAAAATAAATCAAAATCTATACAAAAAAATTTAATGAAAGGTTTAAAACAACTGAATCCAGATGTAAAACTTCCAGAATATGATGATAATGCTCTTGAATCTTTCTTTACAAATTATGTACAAAATTGTTCCGTTTCTATAAAACAAAAATCCGATGAGAAATTATCGTTACAAGAAGAAAATGCAAGACTTGCAAAAGAAATAGAACTGAAGAGTGCTTCTAATGTGAGTATTCAATATAGCTTGAAGGAAATCAATATATAATTTTTATATAACTTTTGGGAATTGTCTAGCTGCTGAAGAAAGAGTGAACAATAGTTGAAATATATCTGCTTTTCTCAATATTGAACTTCAATTTCAAGTGATTTAACAAAATTATGACATATCTTAATTTTAGCCTTCATCAAATTCAGAAGAACTTGCAAGAATCCAAACAGAAAATGCAAGCCTTAAAAATGTTTTAGGTGAAACTGTAAGTAATATTGTGCATTGTTCGAAATAAGAGCAAATAATCGCTGTAAAGGAGGGGTTTTTGAACATTGCATTTTGAACAATGCTCAAAAATCACCCCTCCACAGTGATTATTTTCTCATATTTCAAACACAAAATGATTACTTATTACAATAGCTACCCAGTCAGCGAAAAGCCGGTTTAATGTCAGCATAATAACGTTAGAACAGATCAAATCCCCTAGCTATAAACATGCTAGAATATGTTCCTGGATTATCTCATTTTGTTTTTATTTAGGAGTCAATGCTTAGTCGTTTACAGGCTGGTGTTGATGCAGAAGTAGGAAAATGGCAAAAGAAAGTTGAAGAAAAAGATCATGAAATTGAAGATGATCAGAAAAGGATAGCTGAATTAGAAGAAGTATTAAAGGAACATGGTTTCGTCAAAGAATCTGTTTCTCAGGTATGCATCTGAAAGAAATATCCCTGATCATTGTATAAGAACTTACAGTTTTACAACAAAATTGTTCGATTCCGAGATTGAATAAGTATTCTTCTCTTCTACACATAGCTTATTTTGAATTTTGTTTTCAGTGTGTTTGGGAGCCATTATTTTAGTAGCTTTAAATAAGCCAATATCAAAAAATTTGAGATTGTATTCAATTGCAAGATCATTGATCTCTTTCTCTGCAAACAGCTCTGCAAACGAAATTTGGGAATGCTTCCTTAGTAATAGCACTGTGGAGGAGTGATTATTGATCATAGTTTCACACTTTATAACCTCCACAGTGATTATTTATGTAGCTTTTATTTTGAGCACTTTATACATTGCCTGTAAAAAATCCCTTTATATAGTAAAGACAGTTAACCTTTTTATACCTTGAATCTATCATTGTTGACATTACAAACCAAGCTTGTTATAATTTTTACATTTTTAATAATGTCAGATTATAATTGAGCATAACTGCTGATACAGGTTATTTTTACACACTCGACACTCTACATAGAATACCAAACTAAAGGCAGAATTCGCACAAATTCAGTGAGAAAATATTGTACATGGGAATGATTACAACATTTGTAAATTCATTATATTGATATTAAATAATGGTATGTGCAGAGAGATCTTGTAACACGTTCTTCCAAAACTTAGAACCACAAAGAGATGCTTGACTGTAAATAGAATACGAAATTCAGAATATTTTGAATTTTTTTTCAATATGTACAACTTGTAACGTGTATGACTCCAGAGAGTTGTATACATAATATTCATTCGCTCTTTCACCATCTCTTGTGCAGGAATCAATTAACTCAACACCTAGCAAAAAGAAAAAACATGGCTTTTCTTACACACTTTCAAAAATCATTCATCCAAAGGTAACTAGCTCATTCATAAATATGCACGCCATACACCTGCACATCGCACATACAAAACACATGCATGATTCAACCACACTTAATTGATCAGGGGAAGAGTAAAAACACCTTCAACACACTGCACATTTTACATATCAGATGGTCCATTTCTTTTCTGTTTATATTGTTAAATCATAGTTTTGTTCCTCCACAGTTAACAAATTACTAATTTACACATTTTGTTTTTTGAAAGTATTTATTTTATGGATGTACAGGTAAATATTAGTCCTAGCGATTGTATTAAAATTAAAAGCGCATTATTTTTTTGATGCGGAATTCGAATCTTATAATGATTTACAAATAAAAAAAATGGTAAAAACAAAATAACTGATGGTCATCACCGTATTATTTGGCTGAAAATATTCTGTAAAATCTTTCCTCCACAGCGATGATCATCAGCTATTTTAACCCATGTATAACTTTATTGTCTATTCTTCAGATGGAGCATACACTTAAAGAAACTCAACAACAACTAGAACAAGAAAAGAATGAAAACAAAAAACTAAGAGAAGATCTTGAATCTGTAAGAGCACTCCATTGTTTGTTTACATAATATTTTCTGAACCAGCCCTAATATTAGGTGCAAAGTAGATATAGGACCCTCCTAATGTTATGAGAAAAGAAATTAAAATGAAACTGCACGTCATCCAGTTTGCAATGGATTGTATTTTTTGTGCTAAAAAGAAAATTCATTGGAAGATGTTGACTCTACTCTTATAAATTTTATTTTTGCATCAGTCCCTACTCAGTTGGTAAAAACTTGTTCAAAGTCCACAGTAAATACACTAAAGCAACATCTTTGACATTGTTCTAGCATCTTTACTGCTGACTTTGAACAAGTTTTCACCCACTGGGTAATGATATATTCATTTGATTTAGAGTGAAGCTAGACAAAAAGAATCTCCAAAAAACAAAGAGGTATATATAAAACTTGAACTGGGTTATTAAGGAACTCACCATAATGTTGTAATAGATTATCACTATGTCCAAAGTGTCTGTCAAAAACTTGTTCTGTTTAGCTTTAAAAAATCCAACTAATCTTGATGAAAATAAAATGGAAAGAACTGTTCTATCACAGAGGAACCAATGACTTGCAAAACTTTTGACTCATAACTACTCTACAAAAATCTATGAAGATCATGGCTTACAATATAAGAACCATTCGTCACTATGGTGTAGTAATATTTGAGTATACATAGCATTAGGCATTTTAGCCTGAAGCTATGCTCAAAATCCCTTCACCGCAGTTTGCTCTCATTTTAAGCACTGGAGATAATCACTTTCCTTCTTTTCAATAGGTAGAAGGTGAATTGAAAACAATTAAAGAACAGCTTGAAGTTGTAAAGAAAGAGGTAAGAAATGTATGTTTGCTAAGAGATGCGATTGCATGTTGCTCTTATAAGAGTTGTTAAAAGTTAGATCTAAGTATAATACATTCTTCTGCAGTTAGTATTACATACTTTTTGCGGTGACATTCTTTAGTTTTATTATTAGCCGTAAAGGTTTCTTGATATTTCTTAATTGTAGAATGTAGAATTCCCCGCAAGATATATATAAATATTTTTGTTGTTGTTTTTCTTACTGGCACCGAAAGAAAATTCTTCAAAGATGGCAGTCAAATTTCCCCCTCCATTCTACCTTACAGCAGAGAAGGGTGAACCCATGGAGCATTTTGGTAGTAATTTGAGATGCATGATGGTCCATGCCTGAAGATAACGGTTGGACATCACTTGTTTTCAGCTACAAAACTGAAAATTGAACTTAAAAAAGACTGATGATGGTCCAAGCCTTTTTAAGTTCAATTTTCGGTTTTGTAGCTGAAAACTATACTCAAAAACCACTCCTCTACGGTGATGTCTGACCATTATCTTTAGGCCTACATCTTTTTCAGCCTAAAAACAGCCCAGTTAGGGTTAAATTATTAAAATACTTTTCTTTTTTTTTTAGCTTGAAGAGAAGCAGTCAGCAGCAGAAACTGAAGTTAATGATTTAAATGGAAAACTAAAGAAAACCATATCAGAACGCGATCTTCTAATTCGTGAATATAAATCTTTAAAAGATAATAATTGCAAAGCAGAAGAGGAGTGTAAGAAGGTTAAAGAAGAACGAGAAGCTGAACAAAAAAGACAGTGTGATGAACATGCTAAAGAAGTTAAGAAGGCTAATGATCAAGTAACCGCTCTAGAGAATGCTTCAAAGTCAAGTGGTAAAGGTGATAAAGAAAAAGACAAATTAATTGGGGTAAGTTTATAATAATGTTCAATGTTCAAAATAAGAGTAATCACTGTGTATGATGGATTTTTGAGCATAGCTTCAGGATTTGTAGCCTGCAAGCTATGTGCAAAGATTACTTCTCCATAGTTATCATTTGCTCTTATTTCGAGCACTGATGTTTAATTTGTTTATACCAAAACTTCTTATAGGGTTTCAATCAAGCCTCAATATAATGGTCGGATATCACCTGTGGAGGAATGTTTTTAAGTACAACAGTTTTCAACTTTGAAGCTATAAGTTGCTCAAAAACACTCCTCCACAGGTGATGTCTAACCGTTATATTGAGATTTGTTCAATGCATATGCACCTAGCAATGACCTTAACGTATATATTTTAACATACTATGTAGCCGAGTCAACAATCTGATAATTAATAGTGATTGAAATAAGAGCAATATACACACATATTATTATCTCACAAAGTTGAAGTAATATTATTTACATACACTTTTACACATGCACATGACTGATAGCATTGGTATATTATGTAGCTGTATATACTGCATATATTATTCAGTCTTCAAAAACGACAATAAGCCTGATAATAACTGTTGGATCCTGTGGAGGAGTGTGTTATTGAGTATGTTTCCAGCTTTCTAACAGTTATTTTTAGGCTGGGACAGTATACATATATATTATTATCTCACAAAGTTGAAGTAATATTATTTACATACACTTTTACGCATGCACATGACTGATAGCATTGGTATATTATGTAGCTGTATATACTGCATATGATTATATATAAATTATTGCATGAAATAACTTATATTATACTAGGTTTTGCTTTCATTTTATGAACGAATTACAACTACATACAGGTCTCTGAATTCACGTCGGCAAAAATTAGACTAAATTAGCCTCCCAAGATGCTTCTCCACAGGGGATTGCTGTTGTGAAATCAGAGACCTGTGCATAGGTGATCTCTTTTCAAAGTTACTATTTGATTAGTGTATCACAGGTTAGGGGGTAGGTTCAACAACTAGTAGGATTAATGGTGTTGGTAATGATCATTCAATAAAAAATAAATAGCATAAGGTATTGCAACTTCCCCTTCCTCAAGTTTTTACTTTAAAGATATTGGTAGATTTTCTCATAGTGCTTTTCTGTAAGGTTTAACTGTTGAACTCAATAAATTATTGTAATATTATATTTAAAAGGATGAATGCTCTGCTGGAAAACTGAAATGGGAAATTGAATGAAATTTTTCTAGTCATATCAATTTTAGTCCAATTATTTACAGAAAAAAAATTAAATTTTGAATGGATTAGTAATTACTCAATACAGTAACACGTCTAGTGGTGTTGATGAATAAGTCTAATTAACAAACAAACCCAGTAGTGACATAAACAAACAATCCAGTAAATGAATGTGAAATGTCTATAAGAAACAGCCATAAACTATGATCAGCCTTACCCCCCATTCAAGCATAACTCTCATGGCCTGTATTGGAATAAGAGTCAACAGACTAAGCGATGGCCTAGAACGTTAGAGCAGGGAAATACATCATCGTCATGGTTAACTATGAATTATTCGAAGATATATCGAAGAAAAGCTAGCTGCTAAATTGTCAATATTTGGAGGAGCCATAAGGCCCAGGACCATGCATGCCACTGGCTCACAGCTGCAGAAACTGATTTCCATTATTTTATACTTGTTTTTTAAGTATGAAATAATAGTAAAAAATCACTGTGGAGGAGCGATTTTTGAGGCTAGAAACCTAAAGCAATGCTCAAGAATCACTCCTCCACAGTGATTGTTTGCTCTAATTTTGAACACTGTTTTGTTTTGGTATTAGAAACTATACTTAGAAATTGAAGAATTGAAAGACGATTTACGTGAAGAACGTGACCGTGTAATTGTTGATATAGAAACGCCTGATTCTGAGGTAACTAAAAACAACCAAGTGTTAAATTCGTAGATCGGTGGTCAAGAGCAAATACCCACTGCAGATGAGTTATATATTTGAACATAGCTTCAGGCTACAAATATCCCTCTTACACAGTGATTATTTGTTCTTATTTCGACCACTATAGATGTAGAATTTCTTTGTTTGCATCATAGAAGTTACTTCATGAAGGGTATCAATAAACAGGGGGTAAAAACATATTCAAAGTCCGCAGTAAAGACGTTAGAACGACGTTTTTAACGTAGTTCTACCAACTTTTCTGCAGACTTTGAGAATAAGCTTTGGCGCACTGGGAAATAGAAGGTTTAGGAGCCATCTCCAAAATTCGCTTCAAGATATTTTGGCAGAAGTCAAAATCAATATATTTTGGAAAAATTAATCTACAAAGAAGAGTGTTAAGTCAACGAGCTTGTTTTTAATTGGTTTCTTCAAAAACCAATCAATTGCAAGATCGTTGAATCAGCACTCTTTTCCAGGGAGCGAACTTTGGAAATGGTCCCTTACCTACCTTCTTTTTCTCAGGTTATTTTGCATGAATTATTATAAGTTATAATATTTTTAAAATTATTCTACATGAGTTATACTTCAGTAACACTAACTACTGTACACCTAATACGCCTACATTCGTTTACTTTACATTTAAAAAAACTAAACAAAACATCATTGAAAACTTGACAAAATGACTGTTCTTGGTATGACTTTTGACTGGTAACTACATTTGGTTTGTTATGTATTGAAGAAAATACATGTTTTGCGAAGAAGACTCCGGCTTCTTCTGTTCTTCAATGCAAAACAAGACGCATCCATGCGTGAACAATCTCGCTTTCAATGCGTGTCAGACTGTCATAAAGGGTTTTTTGGAGAAG
>JAULBZ010005854.1:0-12973 GCA_032360805.1 Neoturris breviconis
AAATAACGTTAGAACAACGTTCTTTGAACGTTGTTCTAACGTTATTTTGCTGACTTTAAACAGGTTTTTGCCGGCTGAGTAAGGATTTAATAGGCAATTTGAAAGGTGTTTATAATGTCTAATGTTTCAAGACTTCACACGATAGACATTTACACAAGATAAACTATTTAGAAAAAATCTGGTACCCTGGCGCAACGCGCCCTCCAACCGGCCCAAACAAATATGGTCAATAAACCGATGAATTGTATGATTATTCAATCGGTTATTCTTTACGATTAATATAAGATAGATATCGGTAAGGCCAATAAGACAATCCATTGGTAGTATAAATTGACGTCACATGTCATGTCTTCTTTTGACTTTCGCACAGAAATTTGCGCTAATGAAAATCAATCTTTCGATATCAAAAATATTTGAGATTCGTACAAAGAGTATGTATAATATTTGCAAAGAGAGAGAAACGATCTTGCATTTGATTGGTCTCTTCGTACGGGTGAAACTAAGCAGAACGAAGGCTGGATATGATGATGTAAGCTTTTTATTATTTTGTAGATTTACCCAGAGATACTACAGAAGTGGACGATATCACTAAGATAGATAATATAAATCACAAGGGAAACCCAGAAGGTATGTAGTTTTCATAAAAGAACTAGTTTTGTATATGACGTGTCATCGTAATATAAACTGGTGACAATTGCAAACACAGTATAACCCACGGGACACGTGACGTTCTTTCCATGCGGAAAACACATTGTTTTCATGTCAGAACGCCAAAACAACGTCTTTTTTATGTCGAATAATATATGGCATTTATCACGTATTAACCCAATGCACTTATTTTCTCTTTTATTTGAAAGGTGTTGTTGATGTGGACATATTACAAAGACCAAAAAGTGATAAAAATGATAAACGAAATGCAATATTTGGTCGTGATAGAGTATGGAATACGAAAGATATTGCCTACGTTCTTGAAGGATGTAAGTGTTGGGCTTTAATTGACCTAGTGTTCTTTCAGAGGAGACTCTTGTGGATATACACAAACATCCTTGGATTATATAATGAGTTTCTTTGTGCCTAAAAGCCGTTTTCCATTAGCGTAAAATTCCGCGCGGAATCCAAATGAAGACATTCCATTGGTAGAAATTGACGTGTGACGTCAATTTCTATCAATGGAATGTCTTCAATTGGATTCCGCGCGGGGTTTTACGTTAATGGAAATCCAGCTTAAGAAACTAATAAATTTCCTGCTTGCTGACACTCTACCTCTATCAGCGACGAGAAGACGTACTTTTGGCGCTTAGACGGCGACTTTTTTATGTTGATTGAAGACTGCTTACCTGCAAGGTGCAAGCTTGTGAACATAAAATATTGTTTAAGACAAATCGGACAAATGTATCCAATTTGGAGATTGTCAATCACTGACGCCGTTTCCAACTGTCTGTCAAACTTAATTTTAGCTCTTTTGCTCCGGGATTTTAAGGGAAAGGGAGGGATTCCGCTCCCTTTGAGACCATATATATTTTGAAATAGTAACGCTTTGCATTTTTTAGGCATCGTCGGCGTCGTCCAGCTTTTCCTAATAGACCATGTTTCCGAAATGCTAGCATTTTAAAATTCGTGGCATTATTCTAAAACCGCTCGTCAAAACTTTTTTGATTTCGTCAACTCGGTCCCGAGTTTTAGGCAAAAAGGGTCTAAATAGAGTTTTCGGGTCAATGGAAATTTATAATATCTACGCAATATTACCAAGACCACTGGCAAAATATTTTTTTGATTTAATCAATTCCCGGTCGAGTATCAGCGAAAAATTTTTTTTTTTCAATAGTGGATACTTGGAAAATTTTCGAACATTTGAGGGAGAAGTGGAGACTTAAAAAAGATTTTTAAAATTTTCAAAAGTGGAGACTTATAAGAGTTTTTGAGAATTTGAATTCTATGAGGTTTATTCTACGGTGAATATTCACAAACATTAAAGTCTTCAATATTATATATTTGTAGTGCCTGACAACTCCAAGGCTGCCATACTTGCTGCTCACAAGGATATATCAAGTGCATCTTGTATAACTTTTCACGAAAAGACAGCTCAAGACCAATATTGGCTAAAGTATTTCGTTGGTGGAGGGTAAGTTTTATCATTATGTAAATGTAGACTTCTCACATATTGACCCTGGTTTTATTAAAATTTAAATCGCTCTTGTTGCTCTGCAATTTCAATAATTGTGGCCAAATACTCTGAAAGTTCTTTATTCGATAGAAACCGTGTGATGTTTCAGCACGATAAATTCTATGAAATATTCTGCTGGAGACACATAAAACAACATCGTGGTGAGGATTTTCCATTTTCAAGTTTCCATAGTCGGCTATATATTTTATGAATATGAAACGATACAGTATTAGGGTTAGTGACGCCCCCATTTTTCTATTGATTCTAACATCTATTCAAGCGCATTCCCAAGTAGCCTTATGTTTGTATACCCCACCTAGAAACCATTTGTTTATTCACCAAGGAAAGACGGTCGTTATATTTTATTTTTGATTATAGGTGTTATTCGTATGTAGGATTTTACAAATCATCTGCAGCAAATGGACAACCAGTTTCAATTGGTAATGGTTGTGGATCTAAAGGAATAGCGATTCATGAAACGCTCCATGCATTAGGATTCTATCACGAACAGTCAAGATATGATCGAGATAGTTTTGTTGAGATATTATGGGAGAACATAATGCCTGGTAAATATTGTTCATAAAGGTTTTTCTCGATATACACAGCTTATAAATCTGATTTGAACTGCCTCTTGTCAGCCGAAAGATTTCTGCTTGGATGACAAATTGTGCACATCAAAGAATGCTCAAAGAGTCCGCTATGCGTCTGAAGGATTTCGGCTTTTACGCATTTGTTCAGTAGTCAACTCTTTTATTAACTCTATTAGTACCAGACCTTTTTGGGTATGATATAACGCAAGGAGCATCTTAGGGTAATACAAACTTTGGAGTAAAAAAAATATGCTAAAGTTAGTATTTTTTGAAGACGTCCTCAATTCATTGGCTACGATGTCGACAAGAAATAACATTCCATTATAATTTTGAATATGTATAAGACCGTCAAATGTGTTGAGTTTTGTCGCAAGGGTCCAGATTCCACCTTTATGGGACTGGATTTCAGGTCTCACGAACAAGTCAATGGAGGAGGGTAAACTTATTCCCTTCATGCTCATGTTTCTACGTAAGAGAGTATTGTCTTTTTTTAATTTTATGTCAATGAGTCAAGATGATTAAATTTCCCGGAATATTTAAGCATCCTTGATTCCCTGAATCACATAACAATGTTAGTTTCATTATCACCTATGAATTTTCTCCAAACTTATATAACATAGTTAATATATGCTGTAGTAACTCCTGTTGATGCTGAGTGGTGGTGGCTAACAATATCACAACGGCACAACATCGATAAAAAAAATAGATCAGCTACAAAAATCTCGATTTATTCACAAATACGCATGCTCGAAATAAATTCCGAGCGGTATTTTCCCGCCCGAGCAGTAAATATCTCCGAATGGAAAACGGCCTTAAGATTCAACTCTTTAGAAAAGAACACTGTTCAATTCAGTTTTTAATTAATTTAATTATTGTTTTGTGTAGTTAATTTTTATAATAACATTCGAATTTGATATGGAGTTTGTTTGATGTATTGATAAAGTCGAAATTAAAGATCTTTCCGATTGGGAAATAAGAACATTATAAGCAAAACCGGACCTTATTTTCCTAGCCTGAGCTCCAGTCCCAAACTACAACTACTATTTGTAGTTTGGAACTGAAACTCAGGCTACATTTTCCATGAAAGAATAAGCACATTGAGCAGTTAGGTGGTTTCAAAAAATGGTCAATAGAATACGGACCAATGTTGATGTTGTCATGAAGTATTCAGGAAATGCTTCGAATAGATTAATTCTAAAACTTAAAGTCACATAATCACCCTATTTTGGTCAAAATTCCAAATAAATAACATGAACGCATTCTGAAAATTTCATTCTTTAAAGACAACTATTTATGGAGATACATTAAAGTTAATTAATAGATACATTAGAGTAAATTAAAGTTTTGTATTTTTTATGCTAACTGTGTGGCAGCCATATTGTTTGGTCAAACTTCATCGCTTTTCTGCCTGATTATTTAAAGTTGCATCTAGTTTTTGATAAAATAATTGCTTATTTGACCCACGTCAAATTTTTTGTGAATTTGCAATAAAAGATAAAAGACTTAGAACTCTTCCTAAATAAATTTAGCAAATTACTTATTCAAGACTTTTCATGAGAATGAACTTTTGCATATGGTTAATTTTGTATTTTTCTCGCCAAATACACGAAATATTTAAAATTCGCAAAAGTTTCTTCTCGGGAAATTTACTTCCCCTTTAGTGTATACTTACAAACCTTTCTGAAATTAAATAAACTTTGCTTTCAAATAAGCGCCTCCACTTGTTAATAAAAGAATAAGTACGAACAGCCAAAAGCACCCTCAAAATACTTTGCTATCATCTTGTTTATTTATTGTAAGGCATAATCGTTTCGAGCTCAAGAGCACTCAAGAGGTGTAATTCGGCAAAACACCTTTACACCGGTCTACTTGACACTGTTAAAGTATCTATCTGACACTTCTTAGTGCAAAGCTTCTAGTTCACTTTTGTGGTGTCAAGTTGACATCATGAAAGAATCAGTTTGATCTTAAAATGGTTTGGGATAAAAATATTTAATGTCGATACTAATAAAGTATTAACTTGACTCTTAAGGTATGTGTAACCATTTAAACCGATTTTTTTAAAAAAATTAAAAAATTAATCTAGAATTCTTAGAAAGTATATAAAAATCCATGCAAGAGCAAAAAATCCAATAATTTAAGTTCTAGGAAGCTATATTAGCCTGTTTTTATTATTTTTCACGCTATCTCCGTTTTCTTTCAGCATTAGTTAGAGTCTTCTCAACTTTGGGTCTTCCCATATTCTTTAGTGAAGTTATACTTAGTATGTCATAATACTAAAACAATAGATAAAATTAATAACTAAGAATAATGCTGCTTATTCTGCACACATTTACCATTACTATCAAACAACTTATATAGTAATATATTATTAATGTGCAGTGCTAGGTATAACTTATTTGAACACATCTAGCATTCAAACAATACTTGTACTCTAGGTACTGTGTAGTTATTGGACTTAGCAGGGTTACACTTTCCTGTTAAAGCAGCTCTATGTGTCCATAAAATGGAGACCTGCACAGAAAAATGAGCATCGATCCCCTACTTGTTGCCAATAATTACCAAAAGTCTTTTTTCATTAATGATAGAGATTAATGATAAGATAATTTAATGATAAGATTTGTATGTGGGTATTACACATGATTTAATACTACTTGTGGTGATAAAAAATAAGTATATTTATGACTAAAATGAAAATAATTATATGAGGAAACAAATTTCTCTTTACGAAAAAGGAATTCCTGTCGATATTATTAGTTTTTGTTCTGGGGTGACGGACAAGTTGCTAATATAACATAAGGTGATAAAAAGCATGTTTTAATTACACAGTGATAATGTTTCTATTTTTCATGAAAAATAATGTTTCCTGCTCTTGATATTAAACTATTACACATGGATTTTGCTTGGCTTGCTCAATATAAATCTGAAAAGTGAATATTTTACAGTTTTCAAAGAACGCTAGTCAAAGGACTCAAATATGAAAAAATATATGTATATATATATATATTTGGACATAGTGTTGCAAATGAGCTTTCCCAATCCACTAAATGATCTTAATAACTACATTTGGATCCATTAATAAGTGTATTTAGAAAGTTGATATTGGAAATATTGGAATTCCGACTCAGCTGTACTCTTTCGGTCTAATGAGGTCATAAAAAATTATTATTGGAAAAATTACGAAAAATATTAAGCTTTGATTTTTCAAGATTTATAGAATTAAAAAGGTTGTTTATTGGGTAAACTAAATTATGATCAACCACTATGACTTTCATTTTATTGTGCATATTATCAAAAAGACTGTCGAGCTTTATGCTATCTCCTATAAGCGATCCTGTTCCTCATTCTCCTATTTATGATTGGCCTCATGGTCTTATGTTTACGGTTCCGTCTTATGTTTAATTTGCTACGGATGTTAAACGTTTTCTTTATGATACAAACGTATTAAAAAAATAATAATTTATTTTTAACGAGTTGTGATATTGTTAGAACCAAGGACCTAGGGCTTTTTCTCTATTGGCGTCTAAATTAAATGTCAAGAGAGGAGAATACCTAGGGACGAGGTTGATTATTTTTACATCTCAAAATCTCACATGCTATGCATTGTTATGAAGATCTTAGTTTCGGATTTTTGGTTAGAGACTGGAGCAGATCCTTAAAGTTGTATTTTGTTTGTAATATATGATAAAAACCAAAGAGCTACTTATTAGGAAGTATCTAAAAAATAAGATTTACAGTGAAGAGTATTGAGTCAACGATCTTACATTGGATTGATTTCTATATACCGAAAAAACCAATCAGTTAAAAGCTTGTTGATGCGACACCCTTCTGTGTAGTTTCAATTTGGTTGAAATTCGTCAAATTTAGTTTTTTTTTAAGTTTACCAAAAGTCGTTTTTGCAATGTGGGCACACGATGTCAGAGAAACGTTGAAACAATGTCAAAATGACGTCGTGTGCCGACAAGGTGGAGATTACATAAAAGTCGATATATTTACTCAAGAAGTTTTGTGTATATGAACATAGAGCTATCTTCCATGTTTAAATTATTTATCCGAAAGAATCAACACAGCGTGAAAGACTACCGAATAACTCTTAAAGTTCCGCGTACGTACTGTATATTGTCATGCCGCTTGTACCGCGTACGTACTGTATATTGGCAGCAGGGTTTCAGAGTTCCTTCTGAAACACAACGTAAATAGTCGTACACGAATTTTGAACAAAGGAACTGAATAAACAACAAACAAAATAATTAAAGCGCATCTATGTTTTACTTTTCAAAAAAAATAGCGCGCGCGTATGTTCTATTTTAAGAATAAAACGCATCGCGCATTGCAGTTTTCTATATTTTACCCTAAACAGAAGATCGTTTTATCACGGCCTTAGTGAATATGAAGTAAAATCTCTGCAGGTATTCGACGTCGCTACGACGTTGTTTTGACGTTGATCCGACGTCGTGTGCTTGTAAGATAGATAATTCTACTATTGTGAATATTAGAAAAAATTTAGGGACCATCTCCAAAATTCTTTCCCAGGGGGAAGCGTGCTGAATCAATGAACTTGCAATTGATTGGTTTCTTCGTCCCGTAGAAACCAATCAATTGCAAGTTCATTGACTTAACACTCATCATTGGAGATTAATTTTTCTCAAATTTATTGATTTTGACTACTTTAAAGCTGCTAAAATATCTGCTTTTTGAAACGAATTTTGGAGATGGCTCCTTAGCATTCATTATCTTCAATTAGGTGACATGATTTACCAAACAAGTCATGAAATCAAATGATAGTATTATACCAGAGAGAAAAGTTGATGCTACCATACAAGCAGTAATATATTGCACCATTTCAGTACTATCATTAGTATCAAATGTATTAGTCATAATCGTTATTGCTAGCAAGCAAAACATGAGAACAAGAAGCAATTTTCTCTTAATTAATCTAGCCGTTACAAATTCATTAATACACATCATTGGAGTACCACCAACTGTGGTTAATCTACTGACTAATGTAATTGTAAAGGCAGAAGGTGAATGTGATGTAGTTGGATTTCTACTAAGCACAACTTTCATTGCCTTTGCATTTAACGTAGCACTTATTGCAGTACATCGTTATATACTAATATCAAGGAATTCAATTTATTCAAGAGTGTTTTCAACAACCAACACAATCATTGCATCGATATTAACATGGATAATTGCATGTTTATTTATGGTTCCACAACTACTTGGATGGGGGAGATATGACTACAACTTTGGCAGGGCTCACTGTATGGCAAAATGGACTTCTAGTAATGGATTTCTAGCATTTGTACAATCGTTATCATTTGGAATTCCATTTAGCATTATAGTTTTTTCATACTATAAAGTAATCAAGACAACAAGAGAATCTAGGAAACGTACAGCAAGTGATGTAAGAGATCGAAACCATAGAGAATATAAAATGACATCAATGTTAATTGTACACGTGGTAATATTTTTTATTTGTTTCATGCCATATATCATAATCATCATAGAAGAAGGAGTATTTAAAAAAGAAGCAAATGAATTATATAGCTTCATTGCAAGTGCAGCTTGTTACACAAATAGCATATATGATTTTTGGATATATTTATCAATGAATACAGCATTCCGTAAAAGGCTAACTGATCTAATTTATTGCAGAAAACATAGAATAGTTCATCCTACTGTTATAGCTACTCGTTGAGCATAATCATCTAACTTTTTCATGACGTTGTTTTTTACAATAATGCGTCACAAGAGCACTTTCATCAGAATGTTAAATGCTTTTTCCTATGATGACCCCAGGCCATCGAATGATAAATATTTTAATTATTTTAAATGTAGAAAGTATTCTCATCAGAAGTTAAAAAAAGCGTTTTTTTCAAAAATGCTGACTATTTGGGGTAAAGGTCCCATAGAAACAGGAACACACTACAGAAACAAAACCCATAGCAGCCGCCTATTTTTAAGACTTGAAACCTTGTCAAAAATGCCCTACCCTGCGATTCTTTATTAATAACTTTTTTTATGGTCTGTTAAAACGACTAAAATTTCACAAGTCTGCCACAATACCTATTACAAGCGTTTTTGTAGAAATTTCGTTTTAATAGTCGTTGCAGGTGTCCTGTGACCACGCATATGTTTGACCGATGTAGTAGAAAAAAACATTTCCGCTAAATTTGGTCAAAATAACACATTAAACACGTGAAAATACAATTTCTATTGTTTTCAATAAATTATATTACTCTCAAGACAATAGACGGACAATAGCCTATTGTCTACCAATTTTTAAACATTTTTGACATAGGTTTGATGGGAACATTATCTGTACCAATTTTTATTAAGAAACTCAAAGTAGTTTAGAAGTTAAAGGGTAGGGCAATTTTGCCCCCCCCCCCTCCCCCCAGACAAAATATGCTACCCAAAGGACCCCAGATAAAATAGGGTTAAGGTTGATTTTGCACTAGGCGAAAATTTAAAGCCAAACAAATATATGCTCCGTTTATGCATTAAACCGTTTTTGCATAGCTTGACACATGCTGAGCGAGAGTTATTATATATTTCTCTCAACTGGGCTGAACTAAGTTGAACTGGGTTGAACTAGGTTGAACTGGGTTGAACTGGGTTGAACCGGGTTGAACTGGGTTGAACTGGATTGAACTGGGTTGAACTGAGTTGAACTAGGTTGAACTGGGTTGAACTGGATTGAACTGGGTAAACAATCACCAGACGAAAACTATTTGGTTGGTAATGATTTTATGTTTTTGCTGGTGACTTATATTGTACTCTTTTCAGAAAATATATGGCAATTTACAAGTTGTGTTGGGTTTACTGTCTTGCATTATGCAAAGAAACCTTTTTTTAAGTTTGGTAACAATTGACATCATATGCCGTGTGATGTCAACTTACTAATATAATTTCTTCATTTAGCTTTGCTGTCTAATGGAAGTCAACCATTAATAAAAGCAGATAAGAACGCAAGCTCGTCCCCAGCCCCGAGAAAAATAAAAAAAGTGAAAAGGTGCTGGGGACGAGCTTGATAAGAACGTAGTTTTCCACGTTGTTCTAACGTATTTACTGCTAAATAGACCTTTTCATAAAACAATGAAAACGAACTGTATGATGCTCAAAGTAGAATTTGTTACAATGCAATACTTAAGTCACTGCAAACAAAGGAAGTTATTGCATTGTAACAAGTCCTACTTTGAGTGACGAACGCCTCATTTTCATTGTTTTATGAAAAGGACTATTTAAACATGTTTTTGTCATTGGATATTGTATTTGATATTTTGGAGGACTTCCATTGTTTGATCATTTTGTTAACACTTCCCACGAGATTTGTACTGCTCATCTATCGTTCTTGATATATTTTTCAGATATACTTCAATTGTATTATTTGATTGTTTAAACAGTAATATATAAATTTTATATCCATACAAAAAAGTGAAATTGACAAAGTTAATAAGTAACGTTGTATAAATAATTGTGAAGTCTCTATCAATCGGATTTGATTGGCTGACATAAATTAACGACATAGCACATAACAATATGACGTTGAAGAATGACGAAATTAAAACTAAACGTGTATTTCTAAAACTGGATGGAAGTGATCTTGCTCTGAAACATTGAATAGTATTAGAAATGAATAATAAGAATAACACAATAAACTGAATGAATATCTGGTTATTTGAATTACAATAAATCTGTCGTTGCAATGTATTTGAATTAAACACAAATGCAACTTTTGATGGATTTGCTGCGTAAGATATTAGGAAAATAGGAATGTCAAGTAATAACAGTAAAGCTAACATAGATGCTTGAACCGTTCTTGTTTTTAGAATTTGTTTTCGATTCATTGGTGTTCGACAATGAAATATGATCAAGAACTTTTGTACTTTTGCCATGGTAATTACTGTAGGTAAAATGAGCAATAAACCGATGATAATTGGACGGATGATACAAATTGTTTCTGTAGGTTTACCATAGAATATTAAATATAATGATATATTAACTGACGCAAACATTGACAATTGTAAGAATGTGACAGGTCTATCTGATGTTGTGACAACAGGTGTCTTATATTTCAATAAAAATATTATTATGGCAGCCATGACTAATAAAAGACTAACCGAGTTTATGATTAAAAAGACGACGAATACTGTACTATGACCCTGCGCGTAAACATCAATATATGGATCATGACATGCAGTATTTACCTTGTTACTGATTGTATTCTTCGGACAAGGCTGACATTTAGAAATGCCTATTGTTGGTTTGAATTGATTTCCTATGCATGCTTTACACGACCACTCATATCGAGAATATACATACGCTTTTTGTATGGATATGTTCGCTAAAATTGGTTCCATTCCTGCAGGACAATATTTGACTTTACATTTTTTAATTTGTGTGATATTAGTGAACATATATTCTGTTGCTAGATAACCTATATCATTTTTAATTGTATCTGAGAAGGACGGGGCATACCAATATGGTGAGATAAACCATTCATAAGTTGGATTCGTCCAGGAGTTCACTAAGCTACAGTTTGTAGGACCTGTGAAGTAATTGCTTGGTATCTCTGCTTGTAAACTCTTACAATCAGCCACCCGAGATCTATCTGGAATCTGCTTAATAATGTCCGGCGTAGGGTTTCTTTTATAATCATCATAATCATTATAATAATCATAATCACCATCTGCTCGAACAATAACCATAGCATGTTTATTTTTAAAAGAAATTTCTTCAATGGTAGTTCTATTATACTTTCCCACATATCTTTCCTGACGTATGCATATCCCATTTTGTTCAATAAAATCCAACGATATAGCGTTACAAAGGCTTTCTTTCTTGCAATATTCGACAAAAACAAAATTATTAACGCCGTATATACTTATATATCGCAGTATAATGTTCTCTGGTGAATTTGGAAAAAACGTAACGGCATTTGCTATCTCACGAAAGTAAAGAGGAAGTTGAAAATCTTCATGATAAGCTGAGTAAAATAAGTTGGTGCTACTCAAAATAGATGCTGCTAACTGAGTCATTTCCGATGACATAAATGATATAATCATAGTAGTTCTTTCGTATTTCCTATCATATATAACCTTTATTAATGTTTGCAATAAGACAGCTTTTGACTGACATACATCGATAGTCCTAAATTCAACAAACGGACGTTTTACTTTTTGAAGTGAACCATAAGTATTCAAATCAAAATAGGTTTTATCTTTTGCAGATGTCAAGGAGAATAATCCAACTACAATGTTATCGTCAAGAATAGGATCCAAGTTCCGATAAAAGCGAGTTTCTGTTATTCCTTTACCGCAATATTCAAATGATGGTAAAATAATAAATGCTTGGAAGAATATTATTGCAAATTTCAATGTTCCAATCTCCATCTTTAAGTACAGTAAATATTCCTTGTGATATAAAAAATATAGTTGCTATTTTGTTTAGTACAATTTGTTTTCGTGTTTGTAAACTTGAAGTAATGTACTTATACAATAATTAATATCGTTAAATTAATTGAAGCGCTAATTGAGGTCAACGTCCTACTCAATTGTTTGCTTATTTGTTCATATCTTTAGGGGGTATGAATAACAAAAGATTTTAATTTATTTTCTTCTGAATCTTAGTAACGTAACCCCCCATAAGAATTTATGAATAACCAGAAGGTCACGACACAAGAGCTAATATCCGGATCTAATCTAGATGTCAAAGTTTCATTAGAAAGGTGATTGAAAAATATTATTTAATTGTAGGTTTTGACCATAGTACAAATTAAATCGCCCACTGGTAAAGTTAATGTTGTTTCATGAAATATACCTAAAGTAAGTAAATTGACCAACATTTTATTTGAGTGAATTGAATTCAAAATACAAACAATAATGGCGGTCGGTTGTCAAAGGTTAAATCCCGCAAAGTGTGATTTACTCCCACCAAAATTGAAGAAGAAAATACAGCCCTGAAAGTTGGATATTTCACATATAGCTTCTCAAATATTTGCTCTGTGAAATGAGCGAGGCCAATTGTTATGGACTTGGTTAGTACCCGCAGGCTGCACGCCAAAATATTCGAACCAAAAAGCCCAAATCTTTAAAGGAGCACTCTCCCGCTATGGTCCGTGTTTGTTTACATTCGACTTTTGAAAAGCAAAACCGATAAAAAAGCCACGCATTTTATCTAACATGGTCACAATATAAAGCAGACCGAATATATA
>JAULBZ010005855.1:0-12971 GCA_032360805.1 Neoturris breviconis
CGTTTTACTTGTGGCTTGTATTGCTTGTCGAAATTCGTAAAATGTCTTATAATTTATGCGATCGGTTGTAGAAATAAAAAATCCTTTCCAATCCAGTAGAAATGCAACCTCGGATCAATGTTAAAAGAACGCTACGATGAAGAAACCAATCAGATGCATAATTTTTTAACTCGCTACTCTTCTCCGCATATGTTATATAAATAATTATCTTCTTATAAAATCATTAAGAGTAATATCTGCTAGCAAATAATAAATCTTTCACTCGACATCCCTCTACTGAGTGCACAATGTCGGATCAACATCATCGTCGTTTTGATGTTGTTTCAACGCTGACCTAATTTTGTATGCCTGCAGGGACAACTCAATAGACACGTGATTTTTTTCAACGTAAAAAAAAGACGTTGTTTCGACGTCGTGAAAAGTACGTCTTTATTACGTTGAAAAATCGTTATGTGGCGGCAGGGAATATTCACCGCGTAATAAATAAACAGAAGCTTGACCTTCTTTCTTCCATCACTTTTTATTTTATCATTCTTTCCAGGGTGATAAATAAAATTTGTATGTCAATAGAATAATTTACTTGATATCTACAGGTGCAGGCGTCACATTACAACATTTTACAAACAGCCTTTCACAAGTTGTTTTTGTTGTTTATAAAAAAGCAGATGAAATACGAAAATAAAAGTAGAAATAAATATATTCTCCTGTTTCAGAAAATGTCCGAAAGGAAAATGAACCTAACTTCCCAGTGAGCAAAAACTTGTTCAAAGTCCGCAGTAAAGATGCTAGAACAACGTCGTTCGATGTTGTTGTAGCGTCTTTCCTGTGGACTTTGAACAAGGTTTTACCCACTGGTTTAGCTCATTATGATCAAGGACTTCCTTGTTATGATAGATGTATTGTTTTTCCTTTTAATAAATATAAATATAACGAGAATTATATACGAAAGGAAAATAACGCTACTTGTTACTTATGTGTTGAAGCATCTTCAAAGAAAACGAATTCTAATTTATTAAGATAGGTGTATAGAGTTTTCTTTGCGATAAATTAGCATAGGAAGTGTACGAGAAAAAATGAAAACAACAGTATTCTCAATGGGTAAAAACTTGTTCGAAGTCCGCAGTAAAGACGCTAGAAAACGTCGTTCAACGTTGTTCTAGCGTCTTTAATGCGGACTTAGAACAAGTTTTTTTTACTTATTGGGTTGATACTTACATTTTGACCATCCTTAAACACATAGTTTAACTTTATATGATAGATGTATACATAACGTGTTAAAATGTGGAAAAGAAGATATAATCGTATTAAAAAACCAAAAGTTGGATTTCATCAACCACGTGTAATTGGTTTTGGAATCATGACAATGAATCATTTACTTTCCTCTTCCTATCTTGATTATTCTTTTTGCTAACCTGAGGCATAGTCCTTCAAACTACGCGAGTCGTACTACTACTACTATTGAGTAGTTTTAAAGACTGGGACATAAGTCTATTTTCGGACAACATTACAAGAATTCTAAAATTCAAACTTTATATTGATCTCTATTCTTCTGTTGTTGTTTTATCTCGACAAAAGGACTCCTCAAATGAATTTGCTTTTTTATCTACTTATCCAATCGACGACAAAATTTAATTATTTTTTTTATTTCCGATCAATCAAGTACGCATACAATAGTTTAAAAAAACTGAAGAATCGTGGACACAAAGTTGTTGATGGACTCTATAACACACCACAGTCAAAACTAATTTTACCCTATTAATATTGGACATTTTAGGATCTAGGGGATGGGGTTGTTTCAACCCCCCCGCCCCTTCTTAAACTTTTTGTGGAACCAGAACCAAACTATTTTGACACGATTATTTTTCCATGACGTCATTAATTATGATGACGTCATCAAGTAAAACAGGTGGCGAAAAAAAAATTTAGGTGAATAAATTTTTGCTCAGGGAAAGGGAAAATTATCCCTAGTTACCAAAAATAATTATTTCGAATTGATCCTAAATAAATTATAGGAAAAATTCTAGAATTTCTAGTCGTATAAGCTATGCAAAAGTTATGTAAAAAAGTGTAGGAAAGGAGGTCTCTTGCTATTCTTAATTAATTTTTGTCTTTACGTCATAATCTACTGTTTTAGGGAATTATGTAATTTCGTCAGATTACTGAAATTGAAAAAAAAAGTAAAAAAAATCAAGAGTTTATTGTACTCAGCTACAACCTCGTTCCCAAGGCTTCTTTCCGCTTTTTGACGGGAGAGACAACACTGTCACTCCTGTCAAAAAGCGGAAAGAAGCCCTGGGAACGAGGTTGACTCAGCTATTAATTTTGATGTAGTGTTAAACAAACATAACTTATATATTTTAGGTACTATCAACATCTGCTTGTCTGGAACAAATCGCTATCTCGAAAAAAAAACTCCCGGTACTTTGAATACCCAATTACAATTAAAAACTACCGCTATCTCGAATATACATTCGTTATCTCAAACAAAAAACAACCTTGTTTCCAACCTAGCAGACAAACAATGACAACCATACATCTACTTCCGACTACTCACGGCGTGTCGCATGACGTTAATCTCCTGGGGGGATCTCATCAGGTTGCTAGCATTTTAAAATATATTTTTTTGTGTAAACACATTTAGTATAAGCCTAAGTTACGCATTTTTGCAAATTTTCATAGCTATAACACGTGATATTTAAAGGAAATCCGAAATTCATAATTTGAATTCACCATCAATGTAAACAAACCGTTGTTCGGCATAATGTAATATGGTTAAGTACCGTGAAGAACGTAGAATACTACTATTGCGAAGAGCAAATGTGCAATATACCGAACAGTTCAAGATGTTATCAAAACAAACTAAAAGTCATTGTTTGAAAGAATTTCGGATTTCCTTTAAAAATTATTGGTCATTTCTTGAGACCACTTTTCAAATTACCAATTAAATCTTTATAAAAGTAAAAAAGAAATATATACAAATGTTAATAATTCCGTAATTAGTTCAATATTTATCATATAATTAGCCTGAGTTCCAGTCTCTAACTACGACAAGTCGTAGTTAGGGACTGGAACTCAGACTATCATATAATAGGCTTCACACTTTCAGTCAACCTCGCTCCCAGGGCTTCTTCTCTCTTGACGTTTAACACTGTTAAGCCCTGGAACAAAGTTGACTTTCAGCAAGGAACCTTGCTTTCAGTTGAAAGCTTGCTGACATAACAATTTTCATAAAATCCGAAATCATAAACCCCGCCCCCCGTGAGTTTCACCCTAAACGATCTTACATTTGATTGGTTTCTTCGTACGAAGAAACCAATCAAATACAAGATCGTTTAGGGTCCAACTCGTGTCCCAATGAAAATAAGCCCACTCCTAGTCCAACACCGTTTTACACTCGAATGCCGATTTATCTATATGGTATGACATATTAGACGTACTGAAGAAAGGAAAAAGGCATTTATGTTCCAGCAGATTTTCTTATGTATTTTTTTAACCCTTCGTAAGTATAGTGGGGTACCCCCAGAAATTTGTTAATTCATGAAAAGGTATTAGAAGATTCAGGGGGCAAAAAGTCACAAAAGTATGATGTAGATTATTAAAATACGTAAGAAAACAACCTACTGAATAATAATTTTTGTTATGTTACTTTCACAGCAAGATTTTAAAAATTCAGAGGGTCCACACCAGTAGCATACTAATGAAGGGTTATACATTTTGTTAATGTTTTAGGTTTTTGGTTAGCAAAGAACAGTTCAAGTTCCATTGTTGCAATGCTACGATCATGGGAATAAATAAGTGAGACCAAGTGAACTTTGTGCAAATTGGAATTTCGACTTATATACAAAAGCTTTAAATTTTGATTAGAAAGACGAACCGCACGAAAATTCAAATTTGTTCCTAATCGATAAATTTCCAAGATAAATCTCTAAAAAAAAATCTGTGGTCGTTTTTAACGTTTAATTTTTTGCTTGAGGGCTCGAGAATTTGAATGTCTCCTAATTGATTTCCATGTGTAAATGTTTTCTCAAAATACGCATTTAGAACATTTTGTTTTGGGACCAAATTTCTACTTTTTGTAAATGCCACATTCTCAGAATCATGAAAATCGTTTTTTCTGAAAAAATGAAAGAAAGATCTAGATATTTGTATCCTAAATTGTAGAACAACCCAAAATTCGAGAAAAAAAACTTATCAGTAAAGTTATCAGGGGAAGAGCCGGAATTTTAGAAATCGAAAAATTTAGAAATTCAGACAATAGTGGAAATAAATATGTGAGGCAAAGTGAACTTTGGTCAGAAATTCGGAATTTCAACTGCAGATTAACGGCAAGAAAATTCGAATTAACTACTTCCAAGAGTTTTTCATGGTGGTCAGTTTCACAAAAAAAGATTATTCCTGGGAGGTCACAAAAATTCGAAAATTAGAGCCTCAGAATCCCATATTTTTTTGATTTAAATAAGTTTTTCATTATTTTTTTTATAAAGTAGTACACCATTGGATGACTAATTATGAACCAAATATTGGAAATCACAGCTACTTTTAATAAATACATAAGCTGAGATGCGCCTAATTAGCGGCCACCCGGTATATTAACTCTAAAAACAGTATATTCAAAAACAAACTGAGCACCAAAAAACCTGTTTTAATTATTGATTCGCATTCTTTAATTCCGCAAAATCAAAAGAAAATCGTTCATTTGCATTCTCTAATTTCACATTCTTTCTTTAATTCTTTCTAGGTACGATCTGCATTCTTTAATTTCGCATTTTTTTGTTCCGCAAACACTTCCTTCCCTTAAGGTAGAACACAAATGGACCAAATTATATATATTTTATATGTCATTAATTTTTGATATTAAAATATGAAAAATATTTCTTTCTTTTTATTTTACTCATAATATGGAAATAGATTCTTGGTGGTCCAGTTATAAAAGTTGATTTCCATTAGACGGAAAATTCCGCACGAAAGCCAAAAAGAAAACAATTCCATTGGTGGAAATTGACATCACATGATGTGTGTTTTGAAACGTTAGTTACCGCACGTTTTTTCAAAGTCCGTTATAAAAATAGATTTTGGGACTAAATAGGGCCAATTTGGGCAAAATACTGGAAATCGTCCGTTTGACTTGAAAGTCACAGTTTCTGTATCTTTAAGATGCTGATTTCGAATTTAGGGGGTTCATTCCAAAAAATTGATTTTTTGAGCTAATTTAGGTCAATTTGGTCGTTTGACTTGAAAGTTCCCAGTTTTAGGATTTTGAGAGTGCTGATTTCAATTTTTTTTTTAAGTTCCGTTCTAAATTAATGGTTTGGGCTAATTTGGGCCAAAAAGTTGATCTGATTTGTTCGATAATATTTTCCCAATTATTTCATAATCGAATCGAAGCAATAACGAACGACAACAAATGACAACAAAAAAAAATTAATAAGAACGATGGATACATTTTGGATAACTCGATAACAGTTGAAACCTTAATTTTAATTACAATTCACATACAGTATGCATTCTACCCTTCACTGCTCTTTTATAACACAAGTCAGACAGTTGAAATTTGCAAAGAAATAAAGAAATCATGTTCGCCTTCTGACTCTCCGTTGGTACAATTATTATACTCGTGAACGTTATCAAAGCTGAATGATTTAAATTATCAGCGAAGGAGAGTGGGAAATTGAAAAATCACTTTATGTCTACAAGCATTCACATAAATATTTCAGAGAAGGTAAATTTACATTTAGATAAAAAGCCTTAAATTTTAGGTAGCAAAACAAAATATACAAAACATTGATAAAAGATGAAAAAATCTGGTTTACCACTTTTCTTGTATATTTTTTACCCACGCTTAATAGCAAAAATGTATATCGTTACTACAACGATGTTATCGATACTTCGTGGCCTCAAGCACACTTTTGAAGTACAACAGTATAATGGAATATCTCCAAAATTGGTATTGAAAAACAAATATTTTATAGATAACCCAATGGGCAAAAACTTGTTCAAAGTCAGCGGAAAAGACGCTAGAACAACGTCAAAGATGTTGTTTTAGCATCTTTACTTCAGACTTTGAACAGTTTTTTGCCTATTGGGCATAGGGGCAAAGAAGCTAAAATATGATTAAAATAAACCATAGACTAAATTATTGCCAAATACCATAGGTATATGATAATATAGACAGTCCATATACGGGAATATCGGTTGAAAACCGCCAGTTAATAGTGACGGTTTTTAGTTGAGATGACGATATTGTTAAAAATTTTAACTGACGGATTTTTTTTTAAAATATTTTAACCCATTTAACCCGTTTAGGGACCATCTCCAAAATTGGTTACCAGGGGAAGAGTGCTGAATCAATGATCTTGCAATTGATTGGTTTCTTCGTATAGAATAATTTTTCTCAAAATTATTGAATTTTTTAAAGCCGCTAAGATAAAATTTTTTAAAGCTGCTAAGATATCTGCTTTTGGTAACGAATTTTGGAGATGGCTCCTTAGCTATAAAACAAAATAGCTTATTTGGTTTTACTTGCTTCCCAGCATAAGAAATCACGCTTTCCTTTTGTAAAATGAATTAACGTTGTTGCTCTAGCGTCTTTACTGCTTTAATTTTTATTCACTTTAAATATCACATGAAAACTGCAATAACTTTTTTAATAATTTAATTCTATTTTTAAAGTAGTAATGCCGCTATGTTTTTTGTTTCTCTTTATTCTAAAGCTTCTACCCAGTGGGCAAAAACTTGTTCAAAGTCAGCAATAAAGATGCTAGAACAACACAATTCGATGTTGTTCCAGCGTCTTTACTGCTGACTTTGAACATGTTTTTCCCCCACTGGATAAGCTTTATTGCCTTGTAAATGAAAAAGAAAGTAAAAAACATGCTTTTGATGGGAGCTAATGTAATTACGCTGTTTGGATTGTAATGTTCGTCAACCTCGTTGCCAGGGCTTCTTGCCTTTTTGAACACGGAAGAGCTCTTCCGTATTCGAAAAGGCAAGAAGCTCTGGGAACGAGGTTGTAATGTTCGTATGACTATTAATAGACTTGCAGTAGTAACCCATTGTTAAAAAAACTTGTTCAAATCCCGCAGTAAAGATGCTAGAACAACAACTTCAATTCTGCATCAAGACTGTAGTAAAAAGCTGAAAAAACTTTATCATAGTTTAAGAAATTCTTCAGCTGAGCTTTTTTTATTTTGAGTAACATAATAGATCTTTTCACAAAATAATGAAAATGAGCCGTTGGCTGCTCAAAGTAGAACTTGTTGCAATGCAATAACTTTTGTGCAGGCTCGTTTTCATTGTTTTATGAATAGGTCTATTGCTCAATTCCAATGCCATTTAAGTTTGAACAACATGGCATGTGTTGTATATATTATGATATTATTCACAAATGATAAACAAACAATAAATAAGAATTTTTACCGTCATTTTTCTTGCCACGCCTTTCTTTAAAGCATTTGCTTGATCGGCAGTTATTCTACTTGGTACAGATAACGGCAGTAAACATGATGCAATTACGGATTCCTTACGGTAAATATTATTCAAGAAATTATTTGTTTCCTCTTCAGATCCTAACGATTTTATATTATAATAACTATTGTATTCCGCCATTGTATCAACGTGCACAAGTTTCTTCTTCCCTTTGCGAATTATGGATTCGCGTAAGCTCTTTTGTAAGGCGCTATTTAACATTCTTGTTCTAATATATCTGTACGAATTATTCAAATAGATGAGGTGACATAAATTCATACTCAAAATATAATCTATCTCACATGAACTTGCTATGGGAAAAACTTGTTTAAAGTTCGCAGTAAAGACGCTAGGACAATGTTGAAAACGTTGTTCTAACGTCTTTACTGCGGACTTTGAACAAGTTTTTGCCCACTTGCGTTATGGTAACTCGAGACATTTCGTATTTTACTGAGAATATTTTGAATTATGAAATTATCTATCAAGCATCAACCCAGTCTAAACGTTGATACAACGTCAGTCGTTTTGGCGTAATTTCGATTTTGTTTTAGCCTAGTATACTAAGCTCTATTTTTTCTTTCTTTCTCTTATTCTCTCCCAATGTTGATATTTTAAAGATTTTGCTTTTTCACAATGTAGCTAAACTAAAATCTCAAACGACAAATTATAACGTAAAGAAAGAAAATGAATGAAGGAAGCGAAGAGACGGGAATCCTTGGCTAATTTTGTTCCGACGCAGTGGACCGACAGGGCGACAGATTAATGTGTTCATTAAATGATATCCTAGTGTGAACATGACGTTGGATGAAACGACGTAACAAAAACGTCGTGCCGTGTACGTCGTGTTCGTGCAGAGATATCCACGAGATTGTTTTAGTTACTAATTAAACATCATGCATTCATTCAAAGTCACATAATCACCCTATTTTGGTCAAAATTCCAAATAAGTAACATGAAAGCTTGTAATGTCAGTAACACATCTTCAAGAGTCATTCTTATGTTCTTTAAGGAACATTGTGTTTAAATAAATTTTTAGAATCGATTTATCAAGAAGAAATCAGATAACTAAGAAGATTTAAATAATAGTAATCTCGTAGTGATATAGTGAAATATATTTCACATTTAGTGAAATCGGCTTCTATACCTAGTACACAAAAACTTGTTCAAAGTCAGCAGTAAAGGCGCCTGAATGACGTCATTCGACGTTGTTTCTGCGTTTTTACTGCTGACTTTGAACAACAGGAGGTATTATAGACTGGTCACAATCTACGACGGCTAAAAAAACTTACTCTGTTTATTGAAGGTCGAACACGGAGAATGAAAAGGAATGAAAGAGATGCACGTTTCTTGACCGACAGAAAATAGTTACCCCCACTGAAGAGACGGGCAGAAGACAGAGGAAACTGGAAGTTGGAGACCTCAAACCCATATTTTTTAAAATAAATTCAGACCACGTCATTTATTTTTCATGGAATTTGGTGACATTTCCCAAAATTCTATTGGGCAATGAATGGAATCGAAACAAAAAGTCGAAATCTCAACTTGGAGAAAAGGTCTATAATTTTGATTAGCATGATGAACGGAAATTTGAATTTGTTCCAAAAGCTTTTCTCCAATCCTCTGCTTCCTCGTTTATGACGTTTTTCGATTGGCTAATTTTAACCATCCTTATCCAGTACCACTTTGCAAAGGCTTCTAGTCATATGTCGTTTTCTCTTCAGGGTCCAGCTTTCTGAAGCAAATAATGTCACATTCCATAATAGTGATTAAATCAGCAATTTCCTGATTCTTTTGATCAATCTGATTGGTCCTTACTTTCTGCTTATCGTAGAATTTAGATTTTCTCGTAATCATTCTACGTCATATTTTATTCTCGCTTCTGCCGTTTTCTGGCGTGATGAATCCTTAGTACCAGAAGGATGAGAATTGTTCAACACATTTTCCTTGAGCATTCTTTTTACTGGCCTCCATGGGTTTATGGAAATTCTTAAAAAAATGGTTTTCTTGGTGTTGATATGTCGTATTTCTTTCCAGTTTCGTTTTAGACCATTCATTATTCTTTGTAGCCCTGCATTTGTATATGACAGCATCACCTTATTGCCAGTACCATAGTATAATTGATAATGTGCTCCAGCGCTATAGGAGCACCTGGGTTCAATTCCCGGTGAGGTGCCATTGTTTACTCAGCCTTCCATCCATACGTAGTCGATAAAAGGAGTAACAAAGTGCAGGGTAATTTGGTCAACTTCATCTTGGAAAAGGGTTGCACCCTACCATCGTGGTAGAACCTAACGAAAGAGGAACATTAGGGTCACCAACGACTGCTATATCTACGGTACATAGATACTTCTGGTCCACACAGAACCACATTGCTCTGCGCTTTATCGCACGGACGGTTAAAACCGGTTATGCATTCAGCAGGACTGAATTGTGGTGTGAGTTCAATCCTCACTGAGGCACAAATTATCTCCTTATTTAATCATCTCTATCATCTTTATTCCAAGTCACACTGCCCAAGAAATTTGTTTCCATTTCCATTCTTTCGCCTATCACTGAATTAAAATCACCCGTAATTAAAGTTCGTTAAAGTTTTCCACCTTATCTCAGTGCAAAACTAAGCGTATGGGATTTCTGCTGCTTTTCTTAATTCCGTCTGACATAGCTGGGAAAAGATGGTAATCCCATCCCTTACTCCCCTTACTCCCCTAAACAATGGTTTAATAGGGTTAACAAATGGGCTGCGAAATGGTACTGCATTAGTTCACAGTAGTGGAGTAGTGGAGAATATTTGGTGATTTTTGTCATAAATGTTAATATCTAATCTGTATATATGCATATGGTAAAGAACTACAACTAACTGATTAATGTATATGCCCTATTCTCTTAGACTTAGTTTACACTTAGTTCTAAAATATTTCCCTATCTAACGCATCTAAGTTTCAGTTTACTATTAAGCTATTTCTCAAGAATAAATAATAAGAAATTCAGCAACAATTTACTTACTTACTAGCCTAGTATACTAAGCTCTGACCTTGTTTCCATTTTCTGTTTCCTTTCCATAATCTGATGTTGACATTTTAAAGATTTGAGAAACTAAAATCTCAAACGACAGATTATAACGTAAATAATAAATCGTCTGAGCTGACTAAAAAACAATCATTGTGTGTTGTACAAAATTTAACTCCAAATTCTTAAACTCATGTTGTGCATATTTATTCTCCATGTGAAGGTTCAATACGAAAATAATAGACAGAAAAAAGGAAAACAGAAATAAGATTTTAACGGATAAGTTTTGACACAGATGTGAAAACCACATAAATATATAAGCAGTTTGGCTTATAAAAGTTCAATTGTATTTCTTACTTGTGTATTGTGTAATCATGCTCACAGCGTGCAAGAAAGCTTACAAAATAAATCGTTTTCTTATTTCAATTATTCGTAACGCCACTCATATAAAATAAATATTTAGATTCATGAAATATTTATGAAATTACAGATTTGCAGTGCTAAGTCTGGAACAGCAGGCTATGCACTGATAAGTTGATTGACAGAGGAGACTAGTTAAAGGTACATATTCACCTATTTTTGGTCAAAATTTTGTTATCTATGTCATATGGATATGGATAAGTGACACATATTAAACATATCCATAAAAATGTCAAGAAGTGGCAAAGTAAACAATCCTTTCCTCTGGAAACAGAAAATGCAACACAGTGAGCATAGAAAATTCATAATTTCCTACAACTTCAATGAATTACATCTCCACTAATATTTCATTCTTATGGAATCAAATCTTCAGAATTTGTTACTAGTAATATGAACTATAGAAGGAAATTTTGAAACAAGAAAATGCTCAGTATGTATGAGAGAGAACTACACAACGTTGTGGTTAGGGCTATAGTATCAGTGCTACGCACAAGAAAATGCTCAGTATTTATGAGAAAGAACTACACAACGTTGTGGTTAGGGTTATAGTATCAGCGCTAAGCACGAGAAAATGCTCAGTATGTATGAGAACGAACTACACAGCGTTGTGGTTAGGGTTATAGTATCAGTGCTAAGCACAAGATAATGCTCAATATGTATGAGAACGAACTACACAGCGTTGTGGTTAGGGTTATAGTATTAGTGCTAAGCGCAAGAAAATGCTCAGTAGGTTTGAGAGAGAACTACACAACGTTGTAAAAAAAATATGAATAAAATCGTAAATGAATTTAAAACTTGTAATATTTCCTTACCATCCGGTTCCTAATGCGCACTGCATTAGCTACAATCCCATACCAAAATGTATGAGACAAAGTGGAACTTGAGCAAAAATATGAAATTTCAACTAAGACAGAGAGCCTCAATATTCGATTAGCAAGTCAAACAGTACGAAAATTCGATTTGTTCCAAGAGCCTTGGTACTAAGCTACTAGAACAATCTGTCATAGAAACTATTCTTAAACATTAATAATGTATGTAAATATGGCAAAAACCCATGAAAATATTAAAACAAACATTTACAGATGCCTGTCACATAATTAAGACGACTCGGCAAATTCGTTCCCAGAGCTTTTTGCCTTTTCAAAACATGGAAGAGCGACTCTTTCTTCGCCGCTCTTTCGTGTTTCTAAAAGGCAAGAAGCAAATGGACCGGAAAAGAGGTTGACAACCCGGCGAAAATATGAAAGTGAATAAATATATACTTTTACGGCGCAAAAGATTCTCGACTACGGCTTCCCGGATGTATGGTTCATGCCGTGAATGACCCGTAGTAGTAATAAGGGCATATACATAGCCACTGCGGAGGAGGAATTTTTTAGTCTTTGTAGCTTGAAACTTTCTTTTCACATCTTTCTAACAATATCCAGAAAACTACATGCATGGAGTTTATTGGTATATTGATCGGATCTGGAGAACTATGCTCAACAGTGACTCCTCCATAGTGATTATTTGCTCTTTTGATCACTGATGATCTGCCAAGTAAAAAATATCCTTCAATATAGATTGTGTAATAATTTCTTCACTTTCTTTATTTAAATTATCTCAAAAGCCGGGTATGGTTAATTTAGGATTAACCCTGGATTAAAACTACTTTCTAGCAATCAAATGCTTTATCAGGCCACATCTCGACTACTGCAATATATATGACCAGCCTCATAACGATACGTTTTGTAGAATGATTGAATCGGTCTAATACAATGCCGCCCTTGCAATAACGGGAACCATTAAAGGTTCTTCATGCGAACGTTTTGTACCAAGAACTTGGTTTGGAGAGGCTGCGTGGACGATGGTATAGGAGATTAGTTTATTTTTTTAATATTACATCACTGAATTCGCTTAAGTATTTGCATGCTTTTTTACCAAATAAGCAGTGGTCACATGATCCTGCAAGATGCAATATATTTAGACTACCAGTGTCACATACTAATTATTTTGAATTTTTTCCCATATTGTGTCAGAGAGTGGAATAACCTGGGACCTGAATTGCGATCTTCTGCAACAATATCAGCTTTTAAAAAAGC
>JAULBZ010005856.1:0-12971 GCA_032360805.1 Neoturris breviconis
TCAGGTTTTAACACGGTGCTGTATTAGCCGGGTGGGAGTGATTCGTTGCAAGAATTCGTTGCGGAAGGACGGAAGGACGGAAGGACGGACGGAAGGAGACAGGATTGGTAAACCAAACAATCTCTGCCTTTAGCGAGATTGAATAATATAATATATGCTTTTGCTATTGAAGTATTTATCCATAGTATAGTATATTGAGTTTGCAGACCACATGATGCTGGAGGTACAGACTATCCTTAAAGGAATATACATACCAAAGGTACATGCCATAAAGCCTTTGACATAACCATCTTTCTGACAATACATAGGTGATGGCTCTTCTAGGGGCTTTCCAAATGTACACATATGTGATGCATGAACTGGCAACCATTCTTCTTGAATTGATAACAAAGCTGAAAAGTATGTAGAGGGAATAAGAGCAAATAATCACTGCAGAGGATATCTGCGAAAAACTGTAGTAAATCAACAGCGAAGGGAGTGGAATTAAAACTTGGCTAAGCAAGTTCATTCTTAAGGGACCATTCCTAAATTTCGCTCCAAAACTAGCTTCTTTGGTAGGGTTAAATCAACTAAAATGACAAAATTCAACAAATATGAATCTGTACAGAAGCGTGTTATTTTAGGTCAACGAGCTTCTTCGGTACGAACAAACCAATCCATTGCAAGATCGTTGACTCAGTGCTCTCCTGTGTAGATTTTATTTTTGAGACGGTCCCCAAAGCATGTACCATATTTCCATGTTTTCGTGCCCGAGGTATATACTATATTAAACTAAACATATTTAGTCACCTAATCGAGTGATGTTTCCTTAATGTAGAAAATGAGAGGCACCTATTTGAAATCGTATAAAATGAAAAAGATAAAAATAACAAATTGAAATAAAGCAAACATATTTTGACTGTTATTATCATATTTCCTCTTAACATTTTTATTCAAGCCTGAATATTACTGCCCGACATCGCCTGTGGAGGAGTGTTTTTTTGAGTATAGTGTTCAGCTTAAAAGCTGAACACTATACTTAAAAACACTCCTCCACAGGTGATGCCCGGCAGTCATACTCAGGCTTGTTATTGTTTTATTCAGCTATTCTACATTATCATTATTGTTATTATTTTTAGAGGGGGCACTAAATCGAGGAGACACGCTTATTCGAATGGGCACTTATTTAATAAGACTGCAATATTGTAGTTAGAAAACAAAATTGATGACATACTTTTCATGTATAGTTTACTTGTCTCCATAATTTCATGATAAACAATATATTCAGGTAGTTTTGAAAACAATGATGATGTTGGATGGATGTAAACAGGATCGTCTGTTGAACAACACTATAAAAATATAAAACACTATATAGTTTGTAGTAGGTAGAGGACATGGAGTGTTGTGCGAGTTCAAACCTCAGTAAGTTACGACTCATGCAAACTTTATATGTGGTATCAGTAGAATCTTAAAAATTATGTTCTATATAATTATTACGACCAATGTGAATACCTGATATGCGTTTTTAACTTTCAAAGATTTTGCTTCATCAGGATGAATTTTTCTAAAAAAAATGAATTAAATTACTCAATAAGGTCTTTCATCTATCAGTACCATAAAAAGTTTAAGCCTCAAAATAATAGCTGTCCCTGTGAATGATTGCCTATATACTAACAAAACAATTCCCTCCCAGTTGGCAAAAACCTGTTCAAAGGCAACAAAATAACGTTAGAACAACGTTCACAGAACCTTGTTTTAACTTTATTTTGCTGACTTTGAACAGGTTTTTACCGGCTGGGTACAAGTGATATCCAGCAGTTAGGATTGATTTCCATTAGGCAGAAATCTCCACGCATAAGCCAAAAGAAGACACTCCATTGGTAGAAATTGACATTTTCAACCAATGGAATGTCTTCTTTTGACTTACACGGGAAATTTTCCACCAAATGTAAATCAACCTTTAGTTGATATCAGAAAAAATATTAATTTTCACTAGACAAAAACAATTATGCTAAAACCATAAGAAGATATTCTATTGGTAGAAATTGATGTCACATGTCAATTTCTACCAATGGAACGTCTTAGTTTTGTTTTAAATTTGGGGCTGTCTCCAAATTATGTTTCAAACACAATTAAGTTGGTATTAAAGAAGCTACAATTGGATAACTTGCAATTAATTGGTTTCTTCGGTAAAAAGAAACAATTGCAAGACCATTGATCTAGTACTCCTTTGTGAAAATTAATTTGGAAATGCTCCCATCAGAGACTATTATCAGCATAACCTTTTACAGGAAGATATTTCAAATACAGCTAAAGAGAGACAAAAACTTGTACAGCTTTGTATCAAACTTGTATTACACAGAGTCTAAATGTGAAAAACGGTTTCTTATCATACCTTGCAACATGATCTGCTAGTCCTGATAGTACTATCTTTCGTATACGATGTGCCTAAGGACATATTGATATTATATAACATCAATCCAAAGAAATAAACAACATTGAAATAGCATGTATGAATAACATCGAATTTGGATGAATTATCTGTATAAATTTTGCTGATATTTTTCAGTACTGTGCCAAGCCTCAAAATAGCGGTCAGATGTAACTTGTGGAGGAGTGTGTTTTGAGTACAGTTTTCTGAAAGTAGTTTTTAAAGCTAAAACATCCAACCTGAAAATAAGTTTCGGAAATCACCTGTGGAGGAGTGTTTTTGAATTTAGGTTTCAGCTGATACCCGGAGGTTATTTTCAGGCTTGGGATTTTTATTTGTCAATTTCCCCAGTAGGCAAAACTTGTTCGAAGTCCACTAGAGTCTTTATTGTGCACTTTGAATAAGTATTTTCCCACTTAAATCTATTGAATTTGCCAAATGGATAGCCAACAACTAAATATTATTGGAAACTAATAAAAAGGTAATTGATTAAAAGAATACCTGTTCATCTGAGGGAGGATTCATCTTTGGATCGACAAATATACTAGTGATTCCATGTACAGAGTTCACTAAAACATTAAGTATGAAAATACATATTTTTACTAATATAAGTTCAGATCCTAGTACTGAAAGTTCTTTAGGGTAAACTGAAATTTCAGTATACTGAAAGTTGCACAACATTTGCTAAATGTTTTGATTTATATTCAAATTTAAAAGAAAGAATATAGAAAGGCCTGATTTATACCAACTCGTTCCCAGCGGCTCTTTTTTCTTTGATTTTTTTCTAGGGTATACCTGGAACGACGAGTTTGTGATTTGTACACAGACGAAAAAAGAAGAAAAAAAAGGTAATACAGCATTTTAAATTGACATACAAGTGGATACAAAATTAATATTTTATGAAGTTGCTTTATGATTATGATTAAGTACTTAAAGTTGCTTTTTACTGTCTGAGTACTGGTTGCTTATAAATGGTTGCTTATAAAAACAAGCGTGTAACCAATATTTTATCCCAACAAATTTATTTTTACAGATATCATAATATAAAATTGCACATGTTGATGGAAAAACCCTCCCAGCTCCTGGCACACAGCGCCCAGAACAATGTCAAAGTAATGTCCAAAAGACAATCAAAAATACTGAGGAACAGAACAAAAACACAAAACTTAAAATTATTGTACACAATACTTATTCAAAAATACTTGAAAGCGAGGTGTTGGCTGCTCTGTTCAAAGTAGAACTTGCAGTTATTGCATCGCAACAAGCTCTACTTTGAGAAGTCAACACCTCGTTTATTATGTCTATACATGTGTTAAGTCAGTGATATCAGTTACTTTATCTTACTACTACTCACAAATAAATAATCCCTATGGCGGAGAGAGAGTCTTTGAGCATAGGTTACAAGGCTACAAATCATATGTCCCCGACTTAGCAATGTAGTAGAACCAATTGTTTTTTATTTTTTTGAGCCATGGTATCATAAGAAGTATTTGAAACAAGAGCAAATAAACACTGTGGAGGAGGGATTTTTGAGTATTGCTTCAGGCTTTCTACTATTTTCAATGATTATTTTGCTCTTAATTCAAACACTAATAAGACTAAATGAAAATAGTAACAAACCAGCATTAGTTAGTTGAGCTCTCAATTTTCGTATTTCAGTCATAGCTTTGTATCGTAATCCATTTGCTTTACAAAACTTTTCTGAACAACCTGAGTATTCACATGCACCAACAGCTCTCAAAATCACCATTAAATCACCAAGCAATGATGATGGGCCCTAAAACAACGACAGCAAAATTGAGGACATTGGTCAGTGGTTGAAATAAGAGCGAATAATCAATGTGTAGGAGTGATTTTTGAGCCTGGCTTTGGCTACAAAGCTTGACGCTAAGCTCAAAAATCCCTTCGCCATAGTGATTATACTCTTATTTCAACTACTGTTGGTAATCATTTCAGGGCTTAAACTATGAGCAAATAATCATTATGGATGAGGGAGTGTTTTGAGCATAGCTTCAGTCATTTATTTCTCCATACTGATTATTTGGTTTGTTTTTAAAGGTGTTAGCTTCCGTGATTTATTTCTTCATACTGATTCTTTGATTTATTTTTTAAGTTGATAGGGGATCAAAATCAAATATTCATATACTTAGGTGCACATGATTGAGCTTGATTTTCATTATTTTCGCTGTGTGCATTAATTTTATCAAGCAATAGTTTTAATTGATCATGCGCATTACACGGTGAGCTGTGAGATTACATGATTTAGGTGTATACTTACATCACCTGACCATTTTCGTCTGGCTATGGTAATTATTGATCGTTTCTTCTTAAAATCGTCTCCCTATAAGTATACAGCAATTGGACAATTAATCAAAGGTACGGTATTAAAAGTAGCCCAGTAAACCAAGTGAAAGGCAAATCCAAGCACACAAATATGATTTGCATACACACATTATATGTCAGTGTTTGAAAATGAGGTATTTATTGAGATGGTAAAGTTTCAGTTCAAATAAACATTTGGAACACATTTTTCAATCCAAGTGAAAATTAAACCTAAGCGCACAAAATATGATTTACATACACAGTATTTGAATTATTTAAGATGGCAAAGTTTCAGGTTAAATAAACAATTGAAACACCTTTATCAAGGTAAAATTGTGTCAAGCCAGTGTGCAGGGAGTAGTGAAATTTCATATCAAGGATAAACACTAAAATTGTACATGGCATTAGGACTTCATGTCCTTATCAAGGTAAAATTATGTCAAGTCTCTGTAGAGGAGAGTAGTGAAATTTCATATCATAGCCTGAAGCAATGATAAAAAATAATCACTCCTTCACAGTGGATATGAATTACATACACACATTATACATATAGCATTATGTAAAATTAAAATAGAGAATACACCTGTTATAGTATTAGTTGTGCTTTTAAAGACTTGGTATATGTTACATTGTATATAAGCTACTCAGACTATTATGTATAGTATAGGATATGCTTTGATCATACATACTATTGTATGTATATGTATATGTAATATATATGTATGTATATGTATGCATATATGTATATATAGTAGTACTATAGACACTATAGAAACCATGCATTCAATTTACTTAAATTTACTTATAAAAGTTAAAAGGTGGTTGTCATCATATGTTATTAAAGTTAAAAAGAACTTATTATTTTATTAAAAAAATCTTTCTCTGTTGAATTGCGTATTGTCATTATATTTCTAATTTGAATTGGGAGTAATTAATTTTGTAAAAATTTATACTCATGATAGTATTTAAATGTTTTATGGCCCTAAAGTGAATACACATTAATATTTATTTCAAAATTGAAGAGAAGGAAGCTTCTCAAAATCAAAATGGAGACTTCAATTCTTAAAATCTCAAAAATTAGTTGTGTAAAAAATATCACTTGTCATCTCAAAAAATTGAAGAAGAAGCTTCCCCAACATACAAAATGTCTGCCAAAAAAGTTCATAGTCTAAGTCTCGTAGAAAATTAAAATGTCAAAAAGTCTCCACTATCATTTGGGTGAATTAGGTGAATGTGGTCAAAACCTCATAGAATTCAAATTCTCAAAACTTTTCTCAGTCTCCACTTTTGAAAAAATCCTTTTTTTGCCGATTTGGTCCAGAATTGACGAAATCGAAAAAACAAATTGGGCAGTGGTCTTGTAATATTGCATAGAATGCTATAATCAAATTTCCGGATGGTTCCACGCCTTTTCGGTCCTTTTTAGATCGAAAATGCAATTTGGATCCTTTTTGCTCAAAACTCGAGACTGAGTGGACGAAATCGAAAAGTCTTTGGCGTGCCCTTCTAAAATATTGCCACAAATGCTGGTACCAAATTTTAAAATGCTAGCACTTTGGGAACATTGTCTATCAAGAAAAGTGGGCTGCTGACACCGCAAAGAGATAGCAATAGCCCATCCAAACTGTAGTCTGTAATTTTCAATTATTTCATAAATTAATTTATTCTTTCCATAAATAACATTTACCTGGACAAAAGATAGTCTAGCAACAACATAGATTCTTTTCACCAAACTTTATATTATCATAAAAATTGCCACCTGTTCAGAATTATGTTACCTCCAGAAAATATCTTAAATATTCACAAAAAAAATCCTAATCCTAATCCTTACTAAAAGTTAATAAAAGTCACTAAATTTCAATGCGATACCATTAACAGAATCCTATAGAAAAAATGTTATCGCAAAATGAAAATGTCTCAAGCACTCCCCTCCCCCTCCCCCTCCCTTCCCCAACCCCCTGTTTAATAGGGTTAAGATTTTTTTTGAACCGGTGGTTTATTATTCATCAAAAATTTTGTAATGTGTTTATTAGTTGCATGTTAAATGTTTAGATGTTTTTACTTAAATTTACGTAATTCTTGTTTGAAACATATTTCGGCTAAGACTATTTCAATATTTATGTAACAATTATCAAGAAAATAGAATAAAAAAGCATGAAACAAGATAAATATGAAGCAACTAGTACCAAGCCTCAAAATAACTGTCGGACATCACCTGTGGAGGTGTGTTTATCGAAGCTAAACTGAACTCAAAAAACGTTTTCTCCACAGGTGATGTTTTACATTTAACTACTAGTGCACAATCTCTTTATGAAAATAACATACAACCACTGTGGTGGAGTGATGTTTGAGTGTAGCTCAAGGTTTTATAGCCTGAAGTTATGCTCAAAGATCACTCCTCCACAGTGATTATTTGCACTGAACTTACATCTACATCTTCTATCCCCGACAGATCGATATCATCAGTAAATATTTCCTGATATGAATTCAAAGATAATAACAACATGAGTAAGCAGGGCTCGAAATAACAGCCGGTCATCACTGTGATGACCGGCAGTTATTTCGAGCCCTGAGTAAGTAACCTTCAAATCCGAGTACAGAGTTTGAAATAAAGAGTAAATAATCACTGCGGACGAGAGATTTTCAAGCACAGTTTGAGGCACTATAGCCTAAAAGTTCCTTCTCCACATTGATTATCCACTCATTGTAAGCAATGTAAGTGTTCAAAATAAGAGTAAATAATTACGGTGAAGAAGGGATTTTTGAGCATAGCTTCAGGTTATAATGCCTCAAAAGCCACTTCTTCACAGTGATTATTTACTCTTATTTTGAACACTGTATAGATGGTTCACATAGAAAAAGTAACATTTAGACTGTAATATATAAGGGACCATCTCAAAATTTCGCTTCAAAACCAACTTTTTTGTTAGAGTTAAATCATCAAATATTATCAAAATTTAACAAAAATGATTCTGCACAGAAGTGTGTTAGGTCAATGAGCTTGCAATGGATTGCAAAGAAACCAATCCATTGCAAGATCATTGACTCAGTACTCTCCTCCGTAGATTTTATTTTTGTGAAGGCCTCTTTTAACTCTTGTAAAAATAGGAGCTTTTTGAAATACCTTACACAAGTCTTACAAATAACTGTCAGATATCCACCTTAAGGTGGATTTCTATTGGTAGAAGTTGTCGCTTGATGTCAATTTCCACCAATGAAATATCTTCTTTTGGATTCCGCGCAATACTTTCGCGCGGAAAGTTAATAGAAATCCACCTTAAGGATAAGTGCTTTTTTAGTATAATTTTCATTTGCAGATCTGCAAACTCTACTCAAAAGTAATCCTGCACAGATGATGTCTAACAGCTCTTTTGAAGTAATACCTTAACAGTCAAAGCAGCAACTATAGCAATCACATATTGTAAACAACCGTCATGTTTGCTTGATAGTATTATCATTTTTGCAAATCTTGGTGATACAGGTATCTTAGATAATGATTTCCCAAGATTTGTAATAACTGCAAGGTCTTGACCTGAAAAATAATTAGATATTGCATTGATTGGCTACTTTCCTCTGAAAAGCAATCAATTTGCAAGTAAAAAATGTTTGTACTATTTTGTTCTTTTAATGTATGTCGGAAAAGTTTTATCATTATACTGTTGGCCATTCAAAAGTTATCGAGGGGAACTCGATCCCCCTCTCCCAGTGTTTCTAAACCCTTCAAGAGTCAAGTGCTAACAGGGTTTATTAAAGTAATCTGAATTGGCTGAAGATAAGATGGATTTTTTGCTGATTTTTTATAATGGTACTACATTTGGATACATTTGTTGAGACAATCATTTTGATATGAATTTGTTCCCAGCTATTTTGCCTATTTACTGTACTACTAAAAATAAAGATATAAACTTCTTAAAAATAAGTTAAACCTTGTTTAGTCTTTTGTACTTTTAATCCACCAAGGTCTAACAGCAGCTTCTCTGCAGTCTACATATTGAAATGCAAAAAATTATTTATCATGGAGGTAAAATGAATATTAAGCAAAATAAAATAAAATCTCAGATCCCAACCTAAGTTCTTATTCAATAGTTGCTCTTCAGTGAAAATAAAAAACTTTCTATTTGCTAAAACGTTAGGGACAATCTCCAAATTCATTTGCAGAAAAGAGTGCTGAATCAACAATCTTGCATTTGATTGGTTTCTTTGTACCGAAGAAACCAACCAATTACAAGCTAGTTGACTTAACGCTCTCCAAATTGAAGGAAGGTTAATGACTCGTTAAACTTGTAACAAGTTGCTTTTTCGGAAACAATATTCAGAATAAGAACAAACAATTACTGTAGAGGAGGGATATTTGAGAGCATTACTACAGGCTTGGTGGTTTCTCCTCCACAGTGATTATTTGGTTTTATTGTGAATGGAAAAACCAGTCCATTGCAAGTCAATTGATACAACAACCATCTCAGTAATGCAAAAACCTGTTCAAAGTCAGCAGAGAAAGATGCTAGAACAGCGTCAAACGGCGTTGTTCTAGCATCTTTACTGCGGAATTTAAACAAGTTTTTGCCGACTGGAATTTCTGCAATATTTTTAAAAGTGTCTGATCATGTGTTGTTGATTAATGTTGATTAACTAAAAAAAAACTATAAAAAAAAAAGAAAAAGAAAGCTAAATAATATTATTATATAAAAACACTCCCCCACAGGTCTGGCAGTTATATTCAGGTTTGATATGGTCCTGGATATCTCCGATATGACAATATTAAGTCCGTATCCGAAACTGGGACCATTATTTGAAAACCTTTCATATTATAAAAACACTATGAACTTACTTGCACAGCAACAAGATCGGGTGGTGATGGAAAAGGGAAGTTGACAACCTTATCAATACACATGCTCTAAAAAATCAAGTGAAAAATATATTGCATAAAAAACTTATACAATCAAAAATGCAATGTCTATGAAACTTAGTATTTCGGATATTCTATTCTTTAAAATTTGATTGTGCTGACAATCAGCATAATAATGAAGTGGACCTATCTTTTTTGAGTCCAGGCAAGTATCTTGGTACTTATGCTAGATGATTATCTTTAACGAACAACATACTAACGAGTAAACAATATTTAACTGATAGCAATTTTTTAATAATTTCCATCTCTCAATTTAATATGCAGTACTTAACATAAGAAGAAACAATCACTGTGGAGGAGTAATTTTTAAACATAGCATCAAGCTTTATAGTCTGAACCTGTGCTCATTAATCACTCCTCCACGATGATTATTTTCTATTATTTCAAGTATTTTAAGTGAAATTAATTTTTCTCTATTTTTACAAAACAAATCCACATTCGTGAATAAAAACATTATTTAAACCAACTACCTGCAATCAGTGTTTAAAATAATATGAGCAAATATAATCACTGCAGAGGAGTGATTTTTGAGCATATCATCAAGCTATATGACCTAAAACAATGCTCAAAATTTGCAGGTAGTTGGATTAAAACAAAGTGATTATTTGTTCTTCTTTCAATGAGCGTGTTATGTGAATAAACTAATTCACTCAGTACTCTTCTTTGTAATCTTAATTTGGTAATAGATTCTACCTTCATCTGTAAGACTAAATCATCGACTGGCCGTCTACATATCTCCGGTTCAGAAAATTCTTCAAAATCATTTTGGAATACTGCAGATGAATACAACCTAAAATGAGACATTCATAAGGTTTATAGCTGACTTTATGGGGGGAGCAGCCCTCCATAACTTTTGATGGAACCATGCGGTAGTGTTAAAACTTTCCAGAAAGTTGGATCAACTCATAGTAAACATTTTTGCATAATTATTTTTGTGATGACGTCATTACTTATGATGACATCACCAAGGAAAAACTGGTGGCGCAAAAAAAATATTTTTAGGTGAATTTGTTTTTGTCACCATAATTTGTCAGAATGTTTTTCAAGAAAAAAAAAATTAAAAAATATTTTTAACCACCTGTCAAAAAGTTGGTTACTAAGGAAAAATTATCCCTAGTTACCAAAAAAAAAAGATATTTTCAAAATGATCCTAGATAAATTACAGGAAAAGTCACAAAATCTCTAGTCTCTAAGTTATGAAAAAAATATGACAGGTACTAATAAACCTTTTCCACAAATGATGAAGGGCTTAAAATAACTGCCAGTAATGGAGAAGAGATTTTTTAAAATATTTTCAAAAAATTTGGCTGAAAATATTCTCAAAAATATCTCTTCCACAGGGATGAACAGCAGTTATTTTAAGCCATGGTGATATCCAACAAACAACTCTTGATTGGAATGGGCTATGGAGCTGAAAGTCCCTATCCCCCTTGACCACGCCCCTTTTAAAGGTCACCAGTACCAAAAAGATCTTTTTTTTTTTTTTACTTTATTTAGGTTTTACGTTTAAAAACAAGAAGAAAACAAATTTTCACACAAAAAAAACAAATTCCAGGCAAAATTATAAAATGATGACGTCACCAAAAAATGATGACGTCATTAAAAAAAATTTAGACAAAAATGTTCATTATAGTTGGTACTAATATCGTGCCAAGTTTCAAGAGGTAATACCAAAGCAATCCGGAGATCTCCAGAGAATTCCCCCACCCCCCTAGTGTTGAGGAGCCCCTAAAAAGGCTGGCTTAATAGGGTTAAAATGTCTATTTCCTATTTCCTCGACGCAGTGACTATTTCAATCCTTGATTTATTATATGTGGCCCCATCATGTGTAAATTTCTTTCAGGAGACATCAGTTTTTACCCTGAGTTTACTTTAAAACTTTGCAGTATATATAAGATAAATAATCGCTGTGGAGGAGTGATTTTTGAGCATTGCTTCAGGCTAAAAAACCCTGAAACAATGCTCAAAATCCCTTATCCACAGTGATTATTTACTCTTATTTCAAACGCAATTATTTATCTTACAATTACTTGACTTGATCAGGAATCAATTACAGTTATTGACACAATGTTCACAAATTTTGGTAAACGGCAATCAATTTGACCAAGTAGCTCACTATTACAATAAATCATTACCTGTAGCAGTGTCCAGGACCTACTCGACCAGCACGACCGGCACGCTGGTTAGCAGAAGCTTTAGATGTCCACACAATTCTAAATGGAATGATAAGGACTTTTTATATTTAGGTGAATGTGGTCAAAACCTCATAGAATTCAAATTCTAAAAATGTATTTAAGTCTCCACTTTTGAAAATTTAATTCTAAGTCTCCACTTCTCCCTTATCATTTTAGCATGTTATTTGGGTGAATGTCGTCAAAACCGCATAAAATTCAATTTCTTATCAGTCTCCACTTTTAGAAAAATCCCTTTTCCCTTTTCGCCAATACTCGGTCCCAAATTGATGACATTGAAAGGAAATTGGCCAGCAGTCTCATAATATTGTCTAGAAAGCCATAACCAAATTTCAGGACGGTACCGCGCCTGTTCGGTCCATTCGACCGAAAACTCAATTTGGACCCTTTCTGTCCAAAACTCGGGACCGATTGGATGAAATCGAAAGATTTTCAGCAAGCCCTTCTAGAATATCGCCACAAATGCTTGTACCAAAGTTTAATAGCAATAGCCTATCCAAACTTTGTTTGGTGGGCTAAAAAGGATTTGAAGTTTCATGTTTAGTGAAAGATAAAGCTCGCTTCCACGTCTATATTAAAGCTGAGACAACAATTAGGGATTTGTAAATGAAACTACTTAAATAGATACATTCAATTTTTAATTACTCGTCTTATCCCCACATCAGAACGGATATTGCGAAAATACTAAAACGGGCCAGTTAATGATGCCAGGTGGCTTTATCCGGATAAAAGCACCGACACTTTTAAATGAGCAGCGTCACTATGCAAGATTATAAGGTAATAAGGCATAATTAATGCTAAGTTACCTAAATGTTGATACTCCTGTGATTTTATCATAAAACTTTTTCTTTACCTATAATCAAAAGCATACTAAGGTTGTTTCCACTAGGCTACAAATTCCCTGTGAAAAGCCAAAAGAAGAAATTCCATTGGTAGAAATTGTTACACCATATGTGACGTCAATTTCTGCTAATGGAATGTTTTCTTCTGGCTTTCGCATCAAATCTAGTGGGATTCAACCTTAAGAGTAAATTACTCTCGACTCTCTAATTGACGGGCATGGGCGCTTATTCTTCACGAAAAAAAATCCACCCTGGACACGCTTATTAGAGCGTGGACGCTAATTAATTCCTGAAGAAAA
>JAULBZ010005857.1:0-12970 GCA_032360805.1 Neoturris breviconis
TCATAAAAGATATGTTGATAATAACCCCCTGGAATTTTTGCCATCGTTAGCACGTGTTATTTCGAAATCTTTACTTTATATCAGGGGGTATAACTTTGTTTTGCTAAACTATATTACTCTAGGCTTAGAAATAATATCACCAAATTTAATAATGACATACTTTACTATTTTTTACACTAGAATTTTACAAAAATGATATTGCAGAAGTGTAATATAAATTATAATTATGTTGTTCAAAACCCCCTGAAATAAAAGAAATATGAATCTTCTTTCCATAGGAGTTTAACTTCCTAGTTCTGGGAATCACGATAGAGCATGGATAGAGTAAAAACATCAACAGGAGTATTATGTGCTTGAGGTGTTATAATTGAAACTAACTTAAATTTGACAAAATAATATAATAAGGATAACAGTAAAGAGTAAATTATTCGATGAATCAAAAGAAAAACTATATTTTCTACAACCCAATGACATTTTGCACGTGTGATCGACCGCACGCGTAAATTGTGTTACACGTGTGCCAGCGATCGCACGCGTCCCATTGAGAGGCCTGAGGAGTGACTTTTGAACCCATCTTTATAATAATGCCTATGTCTTATTTTGAGCACTGGGTACTTAACTACACAAGCCTGAATATAATTGCTGGGCATCACTTGTGGAGGAGTATTTTTGGGTATAGTGTTCAGCTTTTATGCTGAACACTATATTCAAAAAACACTCCTCCACAGGAAATTTCCGGCAGTTATTTCAGGCTTGCTACAATGTTTGAAATAAGAGATTTTTGATCATTGCTAGAATGCCTGATTCAATGTTCAAAAATCCCTCCTCTACAGTGATTATTTGCTCTTATTTCAAACATATTTTAGTGTCAAATTTTGTGTTCATTGATAGCTTAACAAGTTGAGCTAGAAAACTGCTTATTTTTTCAAAGCATTTACAAATATCTTAAGAAGGAGGTAGAATCTTCTGTGAGGCTTAATGTAGGCTAAACAGATGACTTTTAATTAGCTGATCTAATCAAGATAGTAATTATAATGTATCAATGTAACATTAAAACACAAATTCACCCTTTTCTTGTTAATTTCTTTATTTGCTTCTTTCTTTGTCTGATATTTCTTTGATTTTCGTCTACGAAACTTTTTCAAACTCATTTTGCTCTTAGTTTCACTGCGATCATACATGTATTAAAACTTGTTAATACAAATTCTTAGAAAACAATAACAGTAAGACTTTCATTTTAAATCTCTACTTATTATTATAAGATAGTTTTATTTTTACATTTGGCATAACAAAGCATATTTTATCAATTAATTTATAATATGTATGGTAAAGTAGAAAGTATAATGTTAACAACATCATGTGGAACCACTCACAAAATCACGAAATCACATCAACTGCCTACTGCCTGCCTACCCAGTGTTTAAAATTAGAACTAATAATCACTGTGGAGAAGTGATTTTTAAGCATAGCTTCAGGCTTGGCAGCATGAAACTATGCTTAAAAATCACCCCTCCACAGTGATTATTTTTTGGTACCTCTTTTAATTGCAGATAATAGTCTTCTGAGATTTTTGGTTTGGTTGGATTCCAGAATTTTTCATTGTGTGGAAAAACTCGCACTTTCACTTCTTTAATAATACGAACTGGTTCTTTAAGATGATCAAATATGAGATCAGCTGCAACGGTCATGAAGATTCGATTATCTGTTGCAAATAAATAAATAAAACTATTAATCTGGGAAATACCTACATAAAATTTACAGCTACTTATATAACACAACAAATATGAGTACTTTGCTGGATATGAGAATACATCATCAGTGCAAAGGAGCGCTATTTGAGCGTTTCTCCACTTCTATACAATTTTTACATCATTTACCCAATCCTTAAAATTCACTATGGTAATCACCTGTGGAGGAGGGCATTTAGGGGAATTTTCAGCTGGTTTATCTGAAAATTATGTTCAAATGCAAATGGTGATTGCCTTAGTGAATTTTGAGGCCTTTTACCTGGTTACCTAATTTACCAGTCGTTGATATAAGAAAGAGTACATAACTGCGGAGAAAAAACCTGAAGCTATGCTCAAAAATCGCTCCTTCATAGTGATTATTTACTCTTATTTTGATCACTGTTTACTATGGTGAACTTGCTAAGAGATCTGGTCTGCCTAAGATTACAACAATTCGACATGCTTGGCAAGTGATTTATATATTCTATCATTATGTGCCTAAACATGTTGCTCCTTGGTTTCCGGCTTGTGAACAAGGTAGCTCACTTCAGGGGTACCGGATGGATGATATGTTGTAATGTCAATTATTTTAAATAACTTTCCTGAATATATGTTAACTTTTTTATCATTATGAAAAACTAACCTTTACCAGTGTCTGTATTTAGCATCTTCCATTGTTCCATATTAGGATCCCAATGACCGGAAACAATAACTCTACCACCAGGACGACGATCAATTTGAATCTAGTAAATAATATTGTTTAATTGAAAATGGGAACCGGAACCGGTGTTCGAAATAAGAGCAAATAATTACTGAAGAGGAGGATTTTTGAGTGCATCAACACTAGCAATCTTTAAGCAGATCTTGTTATAATAATCAATTAATAGTATAAGGGACCGTCTCAAAATAAAATCAAGAGAGGAGAGTACTGAGTCAATGATCTTGCAATGGATTGGTTTCTTTGTACCGGATCTATGATATTACCATAGAATCATAATCAATAGTATGATCTTGAAAGAAGCCCAAAAAGCAAGAGCACTGTATCTTAAATTAAACAATGAAATTGATCGGTGTCTTTGTAACGAAACAATCACAAGATTATTGTCGTCACAACCTAATGTTCGAAATGAGAGGAAATAATCACTGTAGATGAGATATTTTTGAGCCTCCTCCACAGTGATTAATTCCTCTTATTTCAAACATTGCAATCTCTCTTCTTCGTAGATATTATAAATACATTTCTAGGTTTGATCAGTCACAAGCCTCAAAATAACTGTGGAGCCTCAAAATAATCTGTGGAGGAGTGTTTTTTAGTACCATTTTCAGCTCTAAATCAGAAAACTGTACTCAAAAAACACTCCACTACAAGTGATGTCCGACAGTTATTTTGAAGCTTCCAGTCGTCAATTATATCTTACTTGCTCTAATAAGTGAAGTTCTTGTTCAGGAACATCTCTACCTTGAGCAAGCAATAAACCAAAACATCTAAAGGTAATGATAAACTTCTACAGAAATGTTCGAAATGCTTTGATTATTCTTCTTTTAATATACTAATGTGAGAAAAATCAGTCTAACAATTTGGCAAATAGATTTTCAGTTCTATAATCCACAAAGATTAGTAATGAAATTATTGAGAATATGTCTTTAAATGCAAAAATGAATGTGTTACTGTGATGGTAGTGGTATAATGGTAACTTTGTGATTATCAATATATAGAATGTATTCAGAAGTTATAGAGCAAGATTAGTAGGATATTTGTATAAACACCAATAAAAAATAACAGGATAAACAAAAAATTAAAGCGAGACAAGTTTAACAACACACCCTTTTTTTTTGACAATGTTTCGAGCGTTACACCGGCCATTATAAAGTCAATTTTTTTCACAATTCAAAAGATTTTATATAAAAAAATTTACACAAGAGAATAATCTAATAAGATTGTGTAATATCAAAAATAATTACCTTATATAGACTAAAAACCTATTAGACCTGTAACAATGACTAATTATAAAGATACAGTAAAGCAGAACAAATTGTTCCATTGAGTTCCGGGTTGTCGAGACTCTTTAAGTTCAAGTAAATAAGAATTGTCAGCGCGGGCAGGAATACTAAAATCATCACTACTAACTGCGTGTATGGAAGAAGACACATGTCCCTGGATAGCTGTAAGATTTCCACTAGAAGATGAAGTTTCGTTAGTAAGAGCAGAAACGAACACGTGTTCACTCATTAGGCTTAGTTTGGCTAATATAGAAAACATTGTAGTAACAACACGAAAATTTGTAAACAATGCCAGAAATGAGATCTTTACAAGGACGATCCTTAAAACTAAAATAAATAGATAATCTACAAGAGGTCTTGAAAACAATGTTAAGTTTGCAACAAGGTAAACTTTTAGAAATGATATTGAAAAGTAGTCTGTACCTGATCGGAAATAATATGGTAAAACAATGAGAAAGTAAAACAATGAAAACATTTTTCTTCTCAACACTGGTAATTTTAATTTTAGGAGTGTGTAACCTGTCTAAAAATGTTTTAATACAACGCCGGTCTATAAAGGAAATCGAATAACGTTTTTTTTTTGAAAATGCTTTTAACTTTTTTAAGCTCTAGATGAAAATTATGTATGATGGTAAAAATCATGCCAAATTTAAATGACATGGGTACAAAGTTATCCAAACGAGTAAATACACCACTGAAAGTGGTTTTTCGATAAACTGAAGTAACGAATGTAACGAAATATTAAAGTGGCAAATGTTCATATAATTTTGAAATTTAGAAAAATGACTTAAACAAGAGAAAAATGTTGTTACCTACGGTAAAAAATAGGTTTGAATTCAGATGGACAATTTTCAAGCCATGTTTGTTCATGGTAAGATAAAAATATATTAGCCAAAGTTGGGCCAAGAGGTGGACCCATGGCCACACCATCAAGTAGGGTTTCACCACAAAATTTAAGCAATTGAATTTAATAGAATTTAAAATCCTACTTATTTATCATTATTTTAGATCCAGATAAAAACTTGAATATTGTTCAGAATCATACTAAAATTGACATCTGCAGAAGAAAGTTCTAAATCAACAATTGCTGCAGTTTCACTGGGTTATTGTGCTTTAAATGTATATCAAAGGTACGGTATTAAAAGTAGCCCACCAAACCAAGTAAAAGTTAAACCTAAGCACATAATACAGTCATTATACGTTCGTGTTTGAAATATGTCTTTATTAAGATGGTAAAGTTTCAGTTCAAATAAACATTTGGAACACCTTTTTCAAGGTAAAATTATGTCAGGTCACTGTGGAGGAGAGTAGTAAAATTTCATATCATAGCCTAGAGTAATGCTTAAAAATAACTTCTCCACAGTTGATATGAATTGCATACACACACTATAAATCATACATCATAATATAATAATATATAATATACAGATTTCATACATCATTATACATCATAGTATTATATACCATGTATCTATGTATAATAAAGAATACTTTTAACTTATAAGCTATGGGACTATCAAAATATAAGTACATTAAACATAATTAAAGTTTAATAAAACATGGTTTCTATTAGCAATGAACTTGTGACATTTAACTATATGTACATAAGGTTAAATAAAAGGTGGTTATCATCATCTGTTGTTAAAATCAAAAATAAAGATAATAAATTTAATAATGCAACAGAAGAATACATTTCCTTAAATTAATATTATTGTATTATAAAATAATAAAATGTTTTTTACTACTAATTCGAGTAATTAAATATAAAACCATTAACTGAGCATTACATAATATAATAAAACGTTTATAGTCCCTAAAGTTCTTAGGGACTATAAACGTTTTATTATAAATGTAATGTTCACATTTTCAAAATTGAAAAAGGAAGCTTCCCAAAATCAAAATGGAGACTTCAATTCTTGAAATCGTATAAAACATTTTATAAAGGTTCGCAATTTTTTAGTTTTAGGTGGGGGTTGACCTAGGAGGGGGGAGGGGGGGTTAATTTTTCAGGGGGGGAGTGTCAGAGGGGTGTTGCAATATGGCAATAGCCCATTTGGTGCGCTAATAATCTATAATAGGTAACCCTTTCCATTTAAAAAAAATAGTAAATACATCAGCGAGTGTGATTGAAAATCGCCATCAACTTATTTGGACTGAGATTTGATGACAATTTACATACCTCTCAATGTTAAGCTTTCTATTTGTCACTTGATCGATGATTAAAACAATTTTGCGCTGGAGTTCTTTACGAAGCTTGAAATGATTTTTGTCCCTTGCAACTGTTTGATAAGAGCTCCTTCCATCATCTTCCCAAATATCCAGTGTAATATTGAATTTAAAAATTAGGTTGTTTGGGTCAAGGGTTGATCCACGACGTAATGGAAATTCAACTTGCTTTCGCTATGGTAGAACTCAAATTAGTCATATAGTGTTCGATTTATTTATTAGACATTGTACTAAATCTTTCTAATAAGTGGAAGTTTTTGGAGAAAAGCATAGAAAACAGGGATTCAGAAAGGTATTTAACATTATAACAAGTAAAATGTATAAAGAAATTCGATACGCAACTTTAATACACTGTCTGGTAAAATACAAATTCCTTTTTCCCTTGCTTTATTATGCTCTTACTTTATTATGTTGCATGGAATATAGGCTCATGGACCTATAATTAGGGGATCTTATATTAGGGTGTTGGTGTTCCAGATTTGGGGACCTATATTCAGGGCAGAGGGCGGGGGGTAGGGCTAATTCAGGATTTTAGGATACCAATCATTTGATGAAAGAAAAACATACAACAGTGGGCAAAATAAAAGTAAATAATTACAGTGGAAGAGGAATTTTTTATACATAGCTTCAGGTATTGGAGACTGAAGCTATGCTCAAAATTAATCTGCAGTTATAATTAGCTATAGTTCGAACACTGTGCAATTGTGCATGTAAAAAAAACAAAAATCTTGGTACGTACCTTCTTATCCTTTTTGATAGTTTGAGCTAATGACTGTATAATCTTTGAAACCTGATACATAAAGATGACAATACAAAATATACATCTGGGTTTGGCTGTCATGATTTTCATAATACAGAGTTTTTTCATATTTTTTTAAGATGAAAAAAGAGGAGAATTGATGATTTTTGAGGATATTTTGTGTGCATTTTTTGAGGAAATTTCGGAAAAAATACTTATAAATTTGAGGAGATTTGAGAAGATTTGACATTTGCCCACTGGGTTACCCTTTGGGACCATCTCAAAATTTTGCTTTAAAACCGACTTCTTTTCAGGTACACCTGAAATCTTGACAAAACCGGTGATTCACAAAAATGTATACAGTACATGCAAAAATTTCAAACTTTCTTTTACACCACGTAGACTTGCAGTCCATGTAAACTTCAGGCTTATTCGTGCTTTGCGCTCATTGAGTCACTACTCTCAAACGCCTGCGAAAGACGATTTAATAGTAAAACAAATGAAGATTCTGATTAGTACGCACAAAATCAAATAAAACACTAAATACGCGAAAACTTATACACGCAAAATTAAATACTCTTGCAAAAAAAGTATATACATGCGGAAATTGATACACCATTATATAAAGTAACATTAGTGTCAAGAAATTGATCTCACTTTAAAATAAAGACAAATCATCTAAGTAGAAAAATGATTATTGAGCATAGCTGCAAAATCTTTTATGTCAAACTCCGCAAAATAAATATATAGGTTGGTCATGATAACCTTGCAAACATTTTATTGCTAATTGTAAATATTGTATGACTACTGCTAGTAGTACAACTATCATGACACATGTATATACAGTGATTGAAATAAGAGAAGATAATCAAAGTGGAAGAGTGATTTTTGAGCATTGCTGTAGGCTACAAAGCCTGAAGGTATGCTGAAAAATCCCTCCTCCACAGTGTTTATATACTCTTATTTTAACCAATGGTCACAACTACTTACATCATCTTCTTCATCACATTTAAACACATGACAATGAAAGGATACTTCTTCTTTACCATGACTTATGTTAAAAGCAAAGCAATCTTTTTCTCGATTATCACTATCCCCTTTGCCCCAAAAGCATATATTACTGATGCTGTACGAAGCAATGTCTGTTCTGGATTCTGGGTCTATCAAACGAACATCACCAAAAGGTGATAAACTAATTGATAATATAGCTGCAATGCTAACTTCTGTATGATCACGCAGTATAGACATTGTTTTTCTAAGTTCAAGTTCGCTGACAGGCGCATTAACTGTTGCGGAACCTAGGTATGTAATGTTATGAAATAAAACACATGCATCTTTAACATGACTCTCAGACGCTGAGCGTTTAATACCGTGTTCATCATCACTTGATGAAATACTTCCATCAGGTTCTGATTGTGCACGTAAGTCTTTTCCATTAGTACCATCGACTTGTTCATCAGCATAATAGTTTGGAAAATAATCATCCATTTGAGCTTCAGCAACAAGTTTACTTACATCTTCATCATGTTCATGAGTCATTTTTGGTTCAAAGTCAACACTAAGTACATCAGCAAAACTACTTCCATTACTGCATAGAGATTTTTTACTTGATGTTAATGATTTTCTTTCTGTATCACTCCCTGCACAATCCTCAATATATATAAAGCCTTTGTCACTCATCGGACTTGAATTAATTTCCGCATCGGTTTTCCCTTCCTCCATATTTCATATATTAATTTTTATAGCTCTTATATTCTTATTTTCTACATAAAATCAATTATATATATATATATAGGCCTAAAGAAACCTTTTTTCAAGAGTTTTATTTTCATTCTAAATATATGTATTAAAATACTCTACTGTAAGCAATATATAACATTCTGTGTTTTTTAAATTAGAACACCAATGCAATATATGCCATACACTACTAGTGGATGGACTGTTCTTTAACTCTCTCTCTCTTTTTCCCAATCTTTTAAAATATGGATACACAGCAGGGGCTAATACAGAAAATTAATTTGGGTAGCTTTTTCCATCAAATACTTAACTTGGGCGCCCAAATTTAATACTAATCTGGGTAAATATTGGACATTTGATGCCTTATCCAGGGTCATTTATCTTGTTTTAATTTTATTTTTACTATCCTCTATTAAATTGAGGTTTATTTAATTATTATAAATTTTAATTTTTGCCCAGACATGCCCAATAGCGGTCAACGCCATCAAAAATAGGCTGTATTAGCCCCTGCACAGTACAAACAATGCCAACTTTTATATTAATTTTGTTGTCCAAACAAACAAAAAAACTTAACTGAAACTGAGAGAAAAGCTAGACTCATATGACAGACATAATACATATTTAGTGAGGCTCAGCTTTTATTGTATAACTATTCAGTGTTTGAAATAAAAGCAAATAATCACTGTTAAGGAGTAATTTTTGAGCATCATTTCAAGCCACAAAGCCTAGAGCTATGCTCAAAAATCCCTCCTCTATAGTGATTATTTGCTTTTATTTCTAACAATAAACTAAGCATATAGACAATATAAACTTTTTTTTAGTAAAATATTCAACCAGTATTCTAGAATATTTTTTTCCATGATTTGGTTCATGGATGGTGGTATATCTAACCAAACAGTTAAAGTATATTTATTACAAGCCAATGAAAATTAATCTGAAATGCTCTATAATAAAAAAGTCAAACTATCATAACAAACATGAAACATATGAGATTGAATAAATGTGTCAATCAAAAAACTGATCTAAATATTATTTTGAAACTTTTTATATATAAATAGTAAATTAAAATACCAAAGCTATTATACTGTATGTGCTCACTAATATGACTTGTGATACATCAGTGTTTGAAATAAGAGCATATAATCACCGTGGCGGAGTGATTTTTAAACATTGCTTCAGGCTACAAAGCCTGAATAAATGCTAAAAAATCGCTCCTCCACAGTAATTATTTACTCTTATTTCAAACAATGTACATAATACTAAAAATTACATAGAAAGTAGAAACAAATCAGGACATTTTTTTTATATCGCCATAGCAAAAATAATTACCTGAATTTTTAATGATAGCAATAAACAAAGATAATAAAAAGTTTTATTAAAAATTAATGTTTCAGGATAAAATTAAATGCAGACAATTTTACTGTTAAGATTAAAACATAGTTCATGTAAAGAAGATTGAAACAATATGATAAGTTTAAACCAAAAATTTCTTGAATAATCGGGTTCTTTATCTTCCTAATTAAAAACTGTATAATAAAAAATTCAAAGTACAGTTCCTTTGTAATTTTTGTATGCCAGTATCAACATTAAAGAAAAATCCAGCTGCCATCGGGGTTTATACTGTAATATATCATTAATATTAAAATTTAAAAAATGTGCAGGAAATAAGATAGTCCTCAAAATCACCTGTGGAGGAGTGCATCTGAACACAATTTTCAGCCGATCTGCCAGATCATTGTTCTTATTTCAAGCAATTTTAAAAATTCTTATTTCAAGCCCACTACAGTATATATTATAATAACATAGATATACTGTAAAATGCTCAATAAGCGCCCGAGTTTGAGTGACTTTGAATAACTGCCCTTGCACGATCACTTGTTAAAATACATTATAGAAACGATAAGGGTGCTTATTCAAACATGTTCTGTAAAAAGTTTGTAGCTGTGATGAGTAAAAATGTGAAGTTAGATCACAATTTCAAACAGTCATTTGTTGTAAAAATATATTATTCATTACCGGGATCTAGGGTGAAAAACTTAAGGTATAAATATATATCAGCAAATATATTTCAGCATCAAAGCTGAAAACTGTACTTGAAAACACTCCTCCTCCACAGCTGATGTCCAACCGTTATATTGAGGCTTGATCCTCTTGAAAAGGTCAACGATCTTATCTTCTTTTCGTCTTCAGTTGAGTGGGTTCGTGAGGTCTGGGAAAATAATTTAATATGCATAATTATGCAAGTGACATAGCCACTGAAATACTCAAACCGAAAGAGGCTTACATTTTTCTGGTAGTAGAGAAAAAAGGTGTTCTACAGAAATATTATGGCCGAAAGAGAATAGTTTTTTCAGTCCTGGCTTAATTTAGCTGGAGTATATACGTTTCCGCTTGTTTTAAAGATGCAAATGGCACTATAAGTACCTTTTCAAGTGAGAACAGAAGTTTCCGTTTAATCCGATAGCATTCTAAGACATGGCTAGGACTTGGAATAAACTTTCTCCCAGATTATTAATCTCGTAAAGGATGATATGTTAAGTAGAATTTCATATTACTTTCTTTAACATATTTTTCCATAACTCAAATTTGAACTTTAATGACAAGAAGATGACGCTGTGAGTTTTCTACCCTTTGAAAATGACATCATTTTAATGTAATAACACCAGTTTGTATTTTTGTCTCCGCCGAAAGCTTCTTTCAATGAATATATATATCTCCACCTAGCCAATCTGTATTATTTATCCCATGATCTACTATGTTGACTTTAGTACGTTGACTTATTATCGATGTTTTGATTCATAAACAAAATGGCCGCCAAAGGCAAGACATTTGCTAAAATGCTGCAAAATAAAGTTTTGATTAATCTGAAATCCCAATTCCTATTCAGTATCCATACATCTTTGAATGAGCATTTGTGGTATCTTGGATTTAAAATCAAGATCTACATCATTATCAGGGCTCGATACATTATCAGATCAAACAATCATGTAGAATTGAAATTAGAGCACAACTCCCAGCTATAGAGACAGAAGATGCTCAAAAGTAACTCACGGTGACTATTTGTTATTATTTGAAGTTTTGCCCTTCTTTCTACTATACTTTCCTAATATATTGTACGTATGTACAGACCATTAGGCAAACAAAACAAAATTAAAATTACCTCTGACTCCAAAGAAATGAGCTTGTGGAATTCTTTTGGAGCTTTATTTTAGCCATATATATGTACATAGCTAATCAAAGTTTTAAAGGAAATTATTTGCATTAGAATATACAGTATCACTATATTTGCTTTTATGATGGGTTTCTTCTTTAGCCGTCAGAATGGTTGGCGGAACATGTCAGCACAAACATAAACCATTCAGGGTCATGTGAGACTTCATGTGATGTATCGTTGAAGAACAAAAGTAAAATAAATTAATTTCTAATAATTCAGGGTTAGCTACCACTGGTGGAGGAGTGATTTTTCAGAATATTTTCAGCCAATTTGGCTGAAAATATTCTGAAATATCTCTCCCCCACAGTGATGACTGGAGTGATGACCGGCAGTTATTTCAACCCCTGATAATTAAATATAGCTACTACCACACCACATTGTTCCATTTTCTTTTATAAGTATAACTGTATAAAAGACAGTTATATAGAGATACTTAGGTAGTTCTAGCAGTTATCTTGCTATCAAATCACTACCAGAAGTAATGGCTGGCAAAATAATGTAGCCAGGCCTATGATGTACAACATTCAGAAAAAATCTGGCAATTGCTTTAGAAAGAAAACATATATGATCACATTAAAACATAAAAGATACTTCTTGCCAAAACGAAATTTAAAACTCTATTATCAAACATCTTATTTTCATTGTGACAAAAATGAACTTAGATATGTACTGTAAATATTTATTTGCGTCATAAATCAAAACAAAACAAAATTACACAGCTCAGACTTATCAGATCAATCCGTAGCTCACCAGAGCCTACGTAACATTGCGTGCAACACGAAAATACTGCGCCTTTCGATATTTTAGCTTTGGAAACAAGAAACCTTGATACTAAATAAGACAAGCAATCACTGAACGGACCAACACCTTTGGTATGAGATATGAGTTGGAACAGCTGCCTTTTTTCTTGGTCCACTGCACTGAAATTTAGCTATATTTTTTATCATTCGATCTCGTGTTGTTGTTTTTTCTTTGAAGCAGGAAATTCGTAAATTTGCGGAGCGCGGATAAAAGGATTGGACGGTTTGTAACAACCGGGGAAAACGGGATATTTTGGGCGCTGGTGGAAAATAACATCACCACCCACACAGTCCCGAGTTCGTAGAACTTATCAAGAGAATAATCAAAAAATGAAACGAAAAAATACAATAGACCCATGACGCGATATTGACCCTAAAAGAAACCGAGAAACTAGCTGCATACGTATATCACATGGCAGCCGGCTCCCAGTCAGTAATAATCGAGTAAACAAGCACAACCTTTACTAACCTATATGTTAACCCTATTCAGGATGGGCTTTTTAGGGCTCTGAGTTGATGGGGGGGG